>MU186248.1:39572-62588 GCA_016904865.1 Pissodes strobi | reverse complement strand
ATTAGGAATATAGCGAAAGTTAATGGTTTCAATATTAACTTAATAAATAAACTAATTTATAGGCATTTGTTTAGAAAGACCATTCGTGATTCCACATCTTTCGTTAATCAGATGAAAATATAAAATGTTTCGATACCATATAATCCTCAGTATACTAGAGGACTCCAAAAAGTTTTTAATGAAGTCGGTTTAAAATTAGTATACCAGAGTTTAACATTAAGAAACTATTAGGTGGTCCAAAGGGCAAAACTGAAATGTTAGAAAGAAGTGGAACATATGAAATTGGATGTATGGATTGTAATCAAAAATATGTTGGGCAAACTAGACGATCTATACAAACGAGATTCAAAGAACATATAGCTCATTTAAAGTATGGTAGAACAGAAAAATCAAGTGTTGCTGAGCATGCTTTTGATAATAATCATACAATAACAATAAAAAATTTAAAATTAATTCATAATATAACTGATAGGAGATTATTAGACGCATATGAAAGTATGGAAATTATTAAATGCAAGAATAGTTTAAATAGAGATAGAGGGCGTATTCCGAATAGTCCATTCTATTGGCTGATCGAGCGTGACTAGTGGGATTCCAGGATTGGTTCTTTTTAATTCCGCTTGATTAAGCAAACAGTAGTATAAAAGGGAGTTAGGTAGATTTTAATTTTAGTCTTAATCATATCCTGATGATGCTAACATGGTTAGCGAAACGCGCGTCGAGTGCAAAAGTTCTGTTTTGGTATTATGGATAAAACTCTGTTTTAGTGCATGTTGCCGAAGGTTTTAAACCCCAACATAGTCATTTAATAAAGATTAATCCGCTAATTAAAAAATAAATTAGAAATTAATGCCATGGCAACGGTAATAACAGTGGATAAACAATTAACATAGTTATTTATGCAACAAGGGTGTAAAGTGACTCTTTTTTTTATGAATGGGAATATTGACGCATGAGCCATGCGTAGGCGAATGCGACAATAACATGAATAAAAATGGGTACTTTACACATGAGTAGCATACAATTTTTTTCTACTTCCGAAAAATATAAAAAAATTTAAATACTATTAAATTACTTTACGCACTAGTGTGTAAAATAAATTATTTTACACAGTGCACTAAATTAGTTTACACAGTGCACTAAATGTCAAAAAACACCTCCGATTTACTTTACGCACTAGTGCGTAAAGTAATTTACTTTGAGCACTGCATGGAAAAGGTATATTTTACCAATCTACGCACGGTAGTAAAAAATATTTATTATTTCAAATTAGATTGACCTGTTAAAAAAATATATATTCAATGAAGACATATAGACTAAATCGAAGTAAGCTGAATTCGGTAACCTGCTTATGGACAAAAACCTAAAGCAAACAAAATCAACCCATACTAACTCAAGGCAATGCCCAAAATCAAGAAAAAAACAACTGAAAAATATATGAATTAGCACGTACGCATGTGTGAAGACTCAAAATTGGTTTAGCTGTGTGGGTCAACATCAGTCTGACAAAAGGGGTCTCGAACTGGCAGGGATGAACCTTGAGAAATTCTTCAGGCTAGCGAAAGAATGCGCAAAAAAGGACTTGTTTAATAATTATAAATAATTTTAGCTATCTAATATAGAAACAGAAATATATAACATACCTTTTGAAAAGGATAACATCACTTTACATAAAATACTTTTATGAGATAATATTGCCGATAATACGTGAAATATTAATGGCAGGGTGATGGCCAATTTATCTCATGATAAATTATTTATAATACTGGACCTGGTGATCAAAACTACAACGATAATATCAGAACTTCGAAAAAATGCCTTTTTTCTTCCTACACGTCCATCGGTCGGAACGGAAGACCACTCGCCATCAATGACCACATTGACAACGTCAGGTCAGTTGCCAAAAGATATCCTTGACATCCGTCAAAGAACATTCGAAAATGAAGGAACACTACAGAACACTTCGGAGCTGTACCCGGCGGCATATACAGTACCAGCACCCTTGCTAGCAATACGGCATAGGACAACTGTAATATAAATGTTCATGCTTTTCATTCGTTGGGTTAGTTTTGGTTAGTTTTTGCTGGCTTCGCCCGGAGCGAGCGAAGGGTTTATTCGCTGCGAAGGCGCAACCAACAAAAACTAGCGAAAACTAACCCAACGCATGAAAAGCATGTACATTTAATGAACTTTTATATTACAGTCGTTCTATGGCATATAGCTAGCACGGGCAGGGTTTTGTACTTTGGCGCTGGTGCTGTTACTGTTTATGCTACCCGGCGCCGGCATAGCGGTTGGGTATGTTCCCAGATGTTCCAAAGTATGACATAGTTAATGATTTAAATTTTAAGATATAAATTCTAAGTTCAAAATAGATATGTTCTAATGTAACGTAAAGAGAATATCAACCACATAAATCTACCAGTGAAGGGGAAGAAACTTAGGGTTTGGTAGAGTACAATGCTACAGCTAATATAATATTATATGACGGAAGGAAACCAGTAATTAAGCTAAAAAATGAAGGGAAAGGGTGACCAAATGATGCCAATATCCCAACCCTTTTTCTGTCTCTGATAATATCACTTTTTTTACCGTCTGAATTATATGTTGTGTAGTATTTTTATCATGAACTCCCAAACGCACGCCCCTAAAGAGTTTATTGGCGAAAATAAATAGATATTATTTATTGTCAGTAACAGACAGGTCTTAAGGATTATATGCACTTTTAATAAAACGTTTCATATGATAGGCAATCAATAAGCTAAATAAGTATACTAAAATTGTCTGAATAAATAATAAAAGAAGATATTTTTCGTGATCGTACTGCTTTGAATGTACTCACCACCAAATCAGTATCTGCAGTTTCGCAGATATTACTTTCAAATAATATTAGTAATCGATGGCTAATTTCCCTTTTCACCCTAGAATTCGAATTCAAATTCAATATAGCCTTTAATATCAGAAGAATACAATGTCATGTTACTAAACATACTAGGAAAATAAGTATAGTCTAAGATAAGATCAAAACTTAGATGTTTAAATACAAAAATATATATTCACACTAACACAAAAACTTAGGACTTTAGTAACAGACACAATAAAATATTTATCCGGTTGTTTATCCCTAATATTAAAATAAAACAACACAAGACAAAGTAAGTTATCAGTCTTGTATTTCTGTCATTTATAATGAATGTTACTGTCGCCATTTATCTATTATTCCTTGAGCGGTTCTCCTGGGTAATTCCCAAACGATGGGCGCTCGCCCGAGGGACCAACCTTCTTTTGTTATAGTGATAATTTTCATTTTATCCACGATGCTATATGGTTAAGCTAATTAGGTCGTATTTACACTGGATCATGTAAACTATATAATTAACTTTTTTAGTTTCATTATTAAATAATATTTACTAAAATTTGTAGATGCTCTTTACACTGATAAAAATGTGAGAAAAAAACCTTTATTATTTAAATTAACCAAAATTTCTTTAATTTAAATACTTGGGCGTGTTTGATTTTTCTTGGTTATTTCTTTGCCTTGTGATAGCAAGACTTTTCCATATTAAACACATATTTATTCGCTTTAAAGATTTACAGATACAAAACCTCTCCATTATTTAAAACAAATAAGGGTTGCTTTAAATTAAAGATTGTGAATATTTGATCAAATATCTCTCTTACAACTCGCAGCAGTTGCGCAGCCGCGTCGGCGCTCTACGCTTCTCAGTCCCCGTCTCGGGCCCTTAGTTCAGTTTCATTTCTGTTGCCGTTCTATAGGGAAATTTTATCCACCCAATGTCGCTATTTTGTTAGTATTTGTGATGGAAAATGCATTAATTAAGTGCGACTTGGGTCATTTGTGCCCTCTTTTCAAGGTAAGTTACATTTTTATTATATCACTTAGCTAGGTACCCAATCAATCGTTTGTAAATAAGAAGCGTTCTCTCATAATCAAAATGGCGTGAGTTTTACTAGTACCTAATTAATAATTGTTTTCTGCTGTTACTACCTAGAGATGCAGATGAATTCACGCGATATACGCCTACAATAGTGTATAACAGTTCGCTTAGGCAGTTTGGCGTACGATCTTTTTTGAGTATTTTTGCTTCTTACGTTGTACAAGTTCAATGGCGTCCTCTTCGTTCTTGTATGTACCTACATAATATAATATGAATTGATAGGTATTTCAAAGCCCTATTTATTTAATCTGAATAAATAAATGGTTAATCCATGGAAGTACAGTTTTGAAGCAAATTGTTTTTTATTTCGATTAAATCTAATAGTATTTAAAAAAATATTATTTTTGTTAAATGTATGACACAATTTTTAACCAATATAACAGGCTATTCAAATAGCATCATGAACAACAGTCACAATTGTTTCGTTTCTATTATTTTTTGTTTTAGTTATTGTTGTTTTATTTTTAGATCAAAATATTGACGGCAACGAAGTTTTACGTAGCCTGATGGAAATCGATTTAATGTCGTTACTAACAATAAAATCGGTGACATCTTGTGCCATTTCCGTTCAATGCTCATTACACTGGATCTGGAGAGGTAGTTGTATGTCCTATTAGTTTAATTAAGTAAAATGTTACTATTTTTATATGATAAAATTTTTATGAACTTTAGAATTTTAGTATTTTTTATAAAATCTAGTGAATTACCGTTAATATTAATAAGTAGTACAAACTTATCCCATAATATGTTTATGTTCCTATCTAGTATTTAGAAAAAAGATGTTTTTAGCTTATGATAATAGTTTTTTTCATTATAAAAATGATTTAGCTTTCAAAACCAGTGATAAGCAGACAAAATAATCTGATTATATTTATTATTTATATTTTGGAAATACTCGTTTTGTTCTTTGTTTTTAATACCTTTGAATAAAAATGTTTCTTTGATATCCCTTTTTAACTTTTATTTTATTTACTGTGGGCAACTGTTCCTGTCATGAATTTGGTAATTAAAAGTTAAGTGTTCTGACATACCATTTACAAATCGGTGGTTAGATAGGGTTCGGAATTTGGATTCTTTAGCATTTAAAAGAAAACTAAGACATATAGTTTATTTCAGCTAAAACGTGAAACCTAAATACGTCTTAATAATAATAACAGTGTTTTTTTAAGCTACATATTGAAACATTGAACAGGCTTGAGCAAATAAAAATTATTTGACTCAAATAAAAGAAATTATTTCGAATAAATGCCCAAAACATTGGTTTAAATTACCGACCTATTTAAATTAAAATACAAAGTTTTTGGAACAAATATACCTCAGATTTCAATCAAAACACAAGGTTTTAGAACATATATATGTTATATTTGTTCCAAAAGCTTTGTGTTTTAATTTAAATAGGCCGGGTATTTAAACCAATGTTTTGGGTATTTGTACGAAATAATTTCTCGTATTTGAATCAAAATAATTTTATTTGTTTTAAAGTTTTTTTTGTTTGATGTGAACAACGATTATAAAATCATATTGTTTGGTAGCAATAAATATTTATTTCGAACAACGAAAAACTTAAAAATAAGTCAAATAAATATTAATTTTTTTTCAAACAAATATTTGTTTGGCCATTATCAAACAAATATTTGCTTGAATAAAGTCCATTTTTATTTAGATCAAATAAATTTTTTTTTCAGTGTAGTTACTTTGGAGATAAATTTTTCCCTGTGATTTAACGACTGTTCTCTACCTATTTCATTAAAATGACGAAGGTAGATAGTATACACCTAATGGTGGAGCATTACCTTACTTGATGCTCTAACCACTTTATGCCAAATCATAAGTAAACACATTCTAGAAGATTAATAAATAATTTAAAGTTGGCTTACATAAATATACTATCCAATGCCTATATGCACTCCTCATATCATGAAAATTATACGAAACCACTTCGCTCTATTCGGCGTTTAAAGTGGCAACATATACATGCACACAAATACGTTCTACATACAATGCCTTAATTAAAATGTTATTTACCATTTCAAACTCGTCTTGTTTAATGAAGTTGCTTGACACTCGTCAGTTAACTTGTCCTCAATTTGGGTTATACAACTTTTGATTTTCAAACTTATAAAAGTATTTTCATTAGCTTCGCCAAATCCGCTGTTTCGCTCAATAAAACCAAATTAGGTTACCTAATTGCTTTTGTTAGCTAACAATGTGAATGTCATTGATTCATTTATTCTACCAATTTTAATTATAGGATTGTTCTCATTTTTGTGTTTTACATCGATATATAGGATGACAGTGTATCCCGGCCATTTTCATCATCAAACACATTCGAATCAATAATTATCTTTTTAACGCAATTTTAAAAGCTAATAGTTCTTTAAGTTCTTCCTATTTTTACTTGAATGGAAAGGTTAGTGCGAGTCCTAGAGACTAACGTGGTTTGAGTTATCATCGTGAAGATATTTAAGTAATAAATTTACATTCCAAAAGGGTTAAAAAAATTAAATTTATATTTGTCGTGGAAAGCATAACAAAGGGTCCGAATACTAAATATATTAATGTATGTTGCTGTCCCCATTTATTTATTATTTCTTCAGCAGTTATCATGGGTGACTTTCAAACGGTCAACCACTTTCCTGAGGAACTAACTTTCTTCCGTCAAAGTGATATTTTGTAACCAGCCTTAAGCGTTGGGTATCAAATATGTAACGTTACTTATTAGCTGCTCTTTAGGCGGTCTATATGACACGTTCACTCAGCGGATTCAATTTCGTTTTTAGGCGTGGGTTTAGGTCTTGGCAGTTAGGCTAGGGCGCCATTAATTTTTTTTCACAAGAAATTTATCAATTATTGATCCTTGAAAATAGGATAATAACATTTAGAAAAATACCCTGTAAAAGAACGTTGAAAAACTGTGGATACACGAATTAGTTATTATTTTGACTGCAATTTACCAAAATGGACATCAAGATTCCAAATAACTTAGTTATTTTAATATTTAGACTTCCACACACTTTCAGGACAACTAATCCTATCTCAAATTAATTTGAGGTTATGGTTACGCCCATAAACCAATAAGAAGATTGTTCTTGTTTGTTGACCCCCTTTGCAAGGGGGTGGAGTGGCACTGCTACGAGACAATTTGCCAGCACGCCTTCTTCTGGTGTTTAGTTAGAGGCAGGGCGACCCTCCTGCATAATTTACACGTTGTTCCAGTGTGAGGGGACTATTAGGTGAGAACCACCAGTTAGACGGGCTTTTGCCCCTGGAAATTCCCGATCTTTTCACAAATATAGGCTAATGAATTGCACGACTGAGTTCTTATGGAAGGAGGTCTCGCACACTGAAGGTATAACCACTTTGTGCCAGAGACTCCAACTCCCCGCATGATATACCACTAACCGCACCGCCCTCAGGCCACGCTGCCGCGTACGGAAATAGCACCTGGATTCCTAGTAGGAATTACCGCGTAGTGGAGACGCGACCCACCCCTTACACCTTTTAGCCGGCACGACTTCCCCCGAATCAATAAATTAAATGAGAATTAACGAGAATATAGACGACAGACATCAAACAACCTACAGTCGTTTAATTATAAATTTATTAACTAAAAACGATAAGCTATATGCGAAAATTAACGCAAATGACCTACAGTCGTTTAGATATAAATTCATTAATTAAAATTATATATAACGATAAGCTATATACGATAAGGAAAGCAAACGACCCACAGTCGTCTAACTATACATTCATTCATTAAAATTATATATAACGATAAGCTATATACGGTAATATAGGCAAATGACCTACAGTCTTTAATTATGCATTCATTAATTAAAATGATATATAACGATATGCTATACAGGGTGCTACAAATTCATTTCTTTCTATGGGTATCTCGAGAGCCGTAAGAGATACGAGGTCGGTTAAATTGGGGCAAAGTTGCGCAATTTAAGGGTGATTGACATGCCGTTAAAAATTTAGAAAATTCCGTCTACTTCCGCAGATATCGGTAAAAAACTGAAAATCATCTACTTTATTTTAATTTCTTCCTGCCTTTGTTTCAAGAGATAAAGTAAAATAATCATCATTATTGCCAGTTTTTCTCCTCTACAAGCTGGCGGTATCAAATTTTAAATCCGACGTTTCGCTTTCGGGCCCCCTTCATCAACATAATTTTTTTAAATACGGACCTGGGTTTTTTATCTAATTTTTAAAAAACCTTTGGTCTCCCAAAACCAACGATGTATCACACTTGTCCGATAGTGGTAACAAATATTGTCATAAGCGAAATCGGGTCAGAAAAGATCGCCCCATCTCTGTCTAACACATTATCTCTTACGGAAACAATCTAGATTTGTTGATTTATTGATAAGTGCGATACATCGTTGGTTTTAGGAGACCAAAGGCTTTTTAAAAATTAGGTAAAAATTCCAGGTCCGTATTTAAAAAAAATAAGTTGATGGAGGGGGTCCAAAAGAGGAACGTCGGATTTAAAGTTTGATACCGCCAGCTTGTAGAGGAGAAAAAGTGGCAATAATAATGTGACATTTATTTTACTTTATCTCTTCAAACAAAGGCAGGAAAAAATAAAAATAAAATAGATGTTTTCGGTTTTTTACGGATGCCTCCGGAAGTAGACGGAATTTTCTAAGTTTCTCGACGGCATGTCAATCATCCTTAGATTGCGCAACTTTGCCCCAATTTAACCGACCTCATATCTCTTACGGCTTTCGAGATACCCATACAAAGAAACGAATTTGTAGCACCCTGTATACAGTTATTAAGGCAAACGACCTACATTCGTTTGATTACCAATTCATTAGTTGATATATTACGACTATATCGAGAACTAAGGTCCTTAAATAAATTAAAATCGATTTTACTTGTATCTGATAGAGCTATAGACCCAGGGATCTCCTGTGAAGTACGTCTCCACCATGTGGTTGTGTAACCCTGATAAAAAGGCCGCTGTACGGCTAACTGACAGCGGAGGTGGCTAGGTCAGCATCAAATGGAGGAAATGCTACCTCACAGGAAATCTATCCAACAGAAGGACCCTAGTTAAATGAAAAATAACTTCAGCCATCTTAAATAGGACCACTCGTATCCAACATACCTTAAAAACAGGGTCACCATACTAGTTCATCACACAACGTTTATAGACGATATGGCCTATAATTTTAGAAAATATATATTCTGCTTAATTTTCCAAATACTGCAACGACACCAGCAGGCAGTAGTTAGAACTGAGGGTCAGAGATAAAAAAAATAAAAAGCGTGTGCGCATATCTGAAGTGAAACTTAAACGCCCTAGCCCTATACATATTGTAACGGATTTGGTTAAAAAGTAGTTTTTTTACATATACCACTCAATTAACAAAAAGGGAAGGCCTAAATGAAAAAAAAAATATATTCTTCATAAAAGTTTTGCTTATGTCTTGACAAGGTAATAGAGCAAATCCCATATTTTTTGCTTGTAAACTAACAAAGATATTACAATAAAATCTTATACATATCGTAACGGATTTGGTTAAAAAGTAGTTCTTTTAAATGCACCAGTCAATTAACAAAAAGGGAAGACCTAAATGAAAAAAAATATTCTTCATAAAAGTTTCGCTTATGTCTTGACAAGGTAATAGCGCAAATCCCATATTTTTTGCTTGTCAACTAACAAAGATATCACAATAACAATATTCTCATATTTTTCGTTCCGCCAGGTCGTGTCGCTCGTCGTGTATCGCTCGTCGTGTGTCGCAACCTTCAAATTTTACTCCCGGTGCGCGTTAAGAAGTTTCACTTCAAAAAACAATAAATTTCGATGCGGAAAACGTCCTGCTCGCCTTGAGTGTTCTGGCGAGAAGGGCTATTAATTCTCTCAAAAAAATAGTATATACTACATCTGTCAAGTGGCGCTCTAAACGGATGTAGGTAGGTATAGATCAGGTTGGAATACCGGAAGTAAGGTTGCGAGAAGTAAGGTAGCGAGAGTATCGATAACAGAAATCGGCCAGTAAAAGGAGAAAATCGCACTACTGTATTTAGTAATTTTTACAATTTTTATTTTTTCCCACGATGCTATAGGTATGCAAATTGATATAAATGTAACAGGAAAAAATAAAGTGTTGGACAAATAAAGCGGGCCGATCGAATTTTTAGGTTGACTTTAAAATTGAATATTTTGAGAACGAGAAGAGATGTTCAGATATAGTCTCAGAAATATTTAAAAAACTTATTTATAAAAACTTTTCTAGTCCGATTTTTTTTAATTTCAAGCATCCATAGGGTGTGAACGAAGGGTATTTTTTCCCAAATTTTGTTGCTATCGAGTTTTCACAAAAAATGTATAGATTTCGCTGTTTGCGTTTTTTTATGACTTGTTAATTTTGATATTCCACTTATTTCATGAGAAACCAAGTGTTTTCTTAAAACTCATATTTTTTCTAGTCTTTCTCAAGTTATTAATCGTTATAAAGGTCAAATTGATTAAAATACCCTCTGATTCACCTTTCAACAACATTTATTAGTATTTATCTTTACACATCTTACATTTATCTGCACACTGGGTGGCCGAGTTAAATAAGTTCAACCATTATTCAAAATAAGTTTTTCGAGACTTTTATAACTAATAAAAATCAGATTAGTTACTTAGGTATTTACATACAGTAATTTATTAATATTATCCTATGCATAGTTTTTAAATAAGTTCAATCATTATTCTAAATAAGTATATTTCGATAAATACAAATACGTTCTATATACATTGTGATTATTAAAGTACATATTTTTTACAATGAAACCATCACAAATTCGCCTTGTTTAATGAAATTGCTTGACACTCGTCAGTTAAATTATCTTCAACTTCAGACTTTCAAACTTATAAAAGTATTTTCATTAGCTTCCCCAAATCCGCTGCCTCTCAGTAAAACCATATTAGGTTACCTAATTGCTTTTCTGTTAGCAAACAATGTGAATGTCATTGATTCATTCACTCCACCAAATTTGATTATAGGATAATTTAATTTTTTTGTGTTTTGTGTCGATTTATAGGGTGACAGTGTATCCGGGTAATTTTCACTATCAAACCAATTCAAATTAATAATTATTTAGAAGCGAAATAAAAGTCTTTAAGTCTTCCTCCACTTAATTTATTGAGCAATTTAGCTCAGATAGCTCGACATGTTTCGAACATATAAATGTTCATCATCAGGAGAGCTAAAAGAATTTACCCTTATTCAAGTGCTCAAGTTAATACAGTAACTGATTTTGAGTTTTTCACATTTTTTGATTAAATAAAAAAGAATCCCAACCCCCTAAAACCCCCAGTTACCCCAACTTTTGCAAATGGAAACTTGTCTTGTGGGGGCTCGTTGAAAAGCACTTGAAAATGGAATCCAGCCATGCCCAATAAACATGTTTTATGTTTGCAATAAGCAGGTTTTTTATAATAAAAAGTTTTTATAAAATTAAACTTTATTAAATTCTATTCACAGGTATTTTAATGCCGCATATGCTGAAAATGTCCTCCATTCTCCTAGGCGATAGTAAAAGCCGTCCAAAGCATCACGAATGACTTCAGGTGGTATTTTACGTATCTCCCTTGATTTTGTGCTTTAGATCTTCAATATGGTTCGATCTATCCTAATAAACTCCTTCTTTCAAATTTACCCAAAAAAGTAATCTAGGGGCGCTAAGTCGAGGGATCTTAGTGGCCATTCAATTATACCGCGTCTCCCAATCGAACGATTTGGAAACATTTGATCTAAGTACCTGCGAACATTAAAACCAAAATATGGAAGAGCGCCATCTTGTTGGAACCAAATTCTTTCATCATGTATTTCTGAATCTATTCTATTCTATGAAGAAAAATCTGAGCTAGCGCAGATATCAGTTCGAATGTTAGGAAGTCTAGGTAGCGTTCGGCCGTAAGGTTTTCTTGAGTTTCCTCAAATTTGTGAAATATTTTACTAACTGTCTTTGTGAGATTTGGTTTTTGGGATATATTGCATTAAATAAATCAGACACTTCACATTCTTATTTGGCCTCCACATCCAAGTAGTATCAAAATTTCGATAGGCTGCCTTTCCGACAATACCATTGTGATTTTAAAATTTTGGTTTTTGACACGATACTAATATTCAGACTTACAACATGGTCAACGATTTACAACTAAAGCAAACAATTAGCCTGAACAGCCTGGTAGATGAAAAAAGACACACAAATCCCTTATAGCAACAATAATAATGGTTCAAAATACCTTATTTTTGCTCTAGCAACAATTCTTTAATTAATTTTTTCCAATAGCCACTACAGTACTTATTTTATAAGGCCCTAAAATCCTGGTTATTGCAAACATAAAAACTCAAAGTTAGTTACCGTGTTTCAGCGTTTTTTTTTTAAACATTGCTTGCTCATTGCATTGCATGAATTTTATTCCAGACCTTTGGCTATCCCTATATAACTTAATTTAATTATATTTTAGTTTTGGGAGTATTTAGATTTATTTGCCCACATCTGTTCTTAATAGAGCCCTGCGGCTAACACTGCTGGGGCCCGCAATTCAAAGCTCGATATCGAGAACATCCGGAGCTAGTTTATTTATCTAATTTTTCGGAACACTTTCCCGCATAAATTGATCACGGCACGCCACTGGCTCTAAGCTAGATGGATTTGCGTATGTTACCCCTAACAACATCATTTGTTTAGATATTTTACTGAATAGCAATCTGCCAAATATGTCTAGGCGAACTTCAATAATTTTGAACTCCAATTAATTGTTTTAATACCCTGGCAAATTAATCAGTGTTTTGAATATGTCACTGTCCGTATGACGTTAATGGATTTGTGGCAGTCAAAACATTAACTAATTTAACAAGCTATTAAAATGTCCATCGGTAGTAGTGGCCTTAAAAGTTATATAATATATTGAAAGAGTGGTCCAAAGAGATTTTAAGAGATGGAAGTGAGTACTGCAATTAAATACGTGTAAACCAAAAAGTTCATACAGATATGGTTGCGGATTTGGAGATTTTTCTTCACTCCTATCAAATAGAATTTTTTTTTATAATGGGAAAGAATATTGTGCGAAGGGCAAGCTGCTTGTCGGTTCAATTCTGTGTGCACTTAGGTCCTTCTGAAACATTGACAGAGTGAACGGTTTGATCGGAGATGTTTGTTAACAACGTGTATGGACACTGTTTATTGAGATGTTCTAACGGGACCACACAACGACTCTGATCGAGCCGATGATCTATATTATGCAACGTTAAGTACGAAACTGCATGATATTTTAAAAATCAGGTAAATTGTCACGCTGAATTCACTTCCACTATGAATACAATTCGTGACCGAACATTCGCCTAGCTAAGTTATCAATAGCTGGTAGTGATTTTTCCAGTTAATAGCCATAATTTTTTGGGGTACCGAAGGAAATTTGTGCCTACATTATATAGAACGGGCCAGACTATATCTGGTTAATATTTTGTAATATTAATTATAAAACTGAGCTTTAATCAAAAGAGAATTTTTAAATTAATGCTGCTTTAGCGAACCCGATCTTTGGATTAGTTTATTTTCAAAAATATAAAGTGTTAAAGTGTTAAATCGCAAAGTACTTTGCCTTTTAAAACCATTAACAATTAAGTTGAAATTATTTGTTTTCAGTGTTCATCTCCGTTAAAACGGAACAGTTCGTATTGAGCTAATTCCACGTTAGTCTAAAAAGTTATTTGCAAATAAGAAAATATATAATAAGCGATATTTTTAAATACAATTATTATATTCTAAAAATGTTAAATAATATAAGATCGGGCCAAAAATACGAGTTATTAAAACCTTGCTAAAAATATATATTTACATTAAGATGACATGGAATCATTGTTAATATTTTTTAATTGATATTTACAATATTTTTCCTAAATGAATTACATTTTGTAATACAGCCTATGGCTTTCGACTATTTTTTTTGACATTTTAATGTGTTTCAGATATCAGCGTTCTCATAAAAATCCTCATGGTCACAACTCAAACCTTTAACCAGTTTTTGAATTATGGCCTACGTAATTTTAAAATTTTATTTTTTTACATTTCATCCAAATACTTATATAAAATGTTTTCATATCTAATACATTTTTTTCCAGACAATTTTTATGAAGTGGTTATAATATTGTAGGCGAATATATACTTGAAAATCTGGTGTTTATGTACATAAATATGTGAAATTTTTGTTAATCATATACACGAAAAACAGAATATGCAAAAACACGCAACAAAATTTTGATAATTTGCATTTTAATTTATGTCAAAAATATAATTACTTACAACGGACGTATTTCATTAATAATTATTACTACATTTGTTACATTATTAAATAGTAAGAGTAATATTAATATTAAAGTAGGTAATGGAATAAACTTATACCCCTATATAGAATATTTATTGGAATTGCGCATTATTAAAACTATATATCTAAAAGTTTTTCAAAATTTTTAATTAAAAATGTCTTCTGTTTGAATCAAAGACATTTGTCTTTGATTTGAATGCATGTAACAGGACAATTTTTAAAATATCTGGTGATTACACTTTTCAATTCGGCAAAAGGCCTGCATGAAAAAATACAGCTTCCAGCCAGGTTCCCTATCTAGTTAAAACTAGATGTGGCGGAAGTTATTAGAATATTAGATGAGGAGCAGAATTGCAAATTGCATTTTTTCCAATTTTGATGCGAAGCAAAAGACTAGTACAGAAAAACAAAAAGTTTGGGATAATATAATGTGGTGTATGGACCTCCATCACGAGATTTGGTACAAAAAAGTGGAAACACAACTTGAATAAATTTTAAAAAATGTTGTACAGAATGCAGTTTGTTTGTCTCTAGTGGACAAAATGAAGTTTGAATGTCGTTGCCAAGTTAATAAAAACAAAAGTTTATATTGAAACATTAGCATGAAACAAAACAAAATTTATAAGTATAATATTAGCAGTAGACGATTTTTTTTATTTTTAAATGTAATAAATCTCATCGTTTTTTCAAATATTTCAGCCATCCATTTTAGCTTCGGCTCTGTGTCCTACCATCCGTCACCAGATAACATAACAAGTAGTTTTTTAGGCTATCAAGTTTTAACTGTTTTATTTCATGTCCAAGCAGTAATTCAGGAAGTTTATTGCATCATCCGTTCGATACAGAACTTCAGATTTCACCACAACTCCTTTTTTGATGATTATTCCTTTACTTGAGCTAATTCTTAGTAGTTTTTTCAAATAGATTGAAGCTTTTTTATATTCACCAATGACCAATCAGTTCCGAGTTTTCTGTTTTCCTCCTGCCTGTTTGTAAAGATCCCAATATTTTTCAGGTGTTTTTATGACCGCGTGTCGTCTTAACATCTTTTCCACCCTCCCAAAAGTTCTATCTGCCGGAAGATAAGAGTGTCCTCGCACTGGGAAGATAACTTCCATTTTTTAAATTGTTTCTGGAGCAAAGCTGTAATTAGAGGGAAATTAGTGTGATGTATGTTTTGATTATTTAATTTATTTTCTGCTCACCTAAATTACCAGGGCGTTACCTTGATCTTACCCTTTGTTTTGCTTCCTTATTAATATTAAAATGAAGCAAAATGGTAGGACACGTATATTATTATTTTCCACCTAATGACACGGGAACTAAATGCATTTGGACTGTCCAAATGTTCATAAACAGTTAATATTCATATGAATGAAGTGCCACCTCTATCTCAGATATGGAAAATTTAACAAAATGCATTTTACAGATCTGCTTCACAGATAGCCTTTCTCTGTACAGCTGCATTTTTAGTGGAGCTTTGAGAAACACTTTTTTCACGTTTGATACTAGCTCGTTATATTTGTTTCTGATTCCCTCAGTGACTAAATATGTCACATGAATTAAATTCGAATAAAACTTAATTAAAGTGATTCCAGCCTTAAGCATGTATAGGGAGCAGCATCTGACAAAAATATTAAAAGCTTTTCATGAAGTACGGCATCGGAAAGAAAAAAAATTGATAAATTATGAATTGCCCTTTTCTATTTGCTCTGAACCTATTAAGTCGCCTTAGGTAATTTATCCTTAACCGCTCCAATCATTGCATGAGCTATGTACTGACTGAAATAATCAGCGGTTTCATCCACATAAACGTAAAAATAATTGTTTCCTATTTCAGATCTAATGCTTCGAATAACGCCTAAATATAAGGAATAAACATTGATAGGTCTTAAAGTTCTATTACCTGGAATGCTAAACTTACAATACTTCTTAAGGAATTACCTAAAATTATCCTTACACAGAGAGAGTTACATTCAATTTTATTAAGCTTGATATAAATCTTCGTTGAATGCATCTTCTTCTGTAATGTTTTTGGAAGCTATTTGGAAATATCGCTAAACCGATTATTATTGAACTGTTTCGCCAGGAACCTTTGTTTTGTCCTTTTTTGTAGTTTTCACATGTTGGTCTATTTAAACAATTTTATCACATGTCATCTATAATGGAATAGAGGAAAGGAATCTTCAGGGTTTAATTTTCATTTGAAAATTCTTTCACCCCCTTCTTTTTATAAAATCAGTTTAGCGGTGTTTTTGAATAAACATTAACTTAAAATGTTGCTGCAGACTGAGCAGTACCCCTTGTTCGCATCCATATAAATAGCTTTGTATGGTTTAATCCAGTGTAAATTAATATACCAATTATCTTATCCAGTCTCACTTGTTTTTGAGTTATTTAGATGTTTGTCTTAGTTGAAAGTAAACAGAAGTATTCGGCCAACCTTTTTACCCCCAACATATACAATTTTGGGTATTTTCTGACGTCATTGTTATTCTCCGGCTATTTGGTATGGTCTTTTATTATCAGATTATAAAACCATAAAATATTATTCAAGTACAACGAGAAGCGACAAGTGTGCGCGGCAACATTAAACATTGGGAACCGAGAAATTTTGTTTGAAGACAAAGTTTTATGTGTAATTTCTCAAATTTTCCAATAATATGCAAAACACTGTAATTTGCCTACAAAATGCATTATATTCGAAATATGCAAAATGCATATTTGCCTAACTCTATTGATGAATGTCCTTTGGGATAAATTCAAGTGGATATCTATGTCCTTTGGGATAAATTCAAGTGGATATCTACGGACTGTTCGTAAAAGCTGTGGCGCGACGAAAAACAGGATATATTTTTAGAATGCTTATGAAATGCGTCTGGCATCATTATGGCAGGATCGACCATTCCTTCATCCTCGCAAATCGGACCTCTGGGTGTCTCGATCAACAGCAATATGTCCGGGCATGACCACGCAAAATTAGCCTCGCAGAAGCTTGGTACGCTATTTCGCAAAAAAAAATCTGCAGCCGCTGCTCTTGCTCTACAAAGCGCAAATAACACCGTGCTTAGAATATTGCTCACACATCTAAGATGCCGCACCAAAAGCACACCCTAAAGCTGCTGGATTTCATACAGAAGGGAGCCGTGCGTCTCGTCAGCGACCCGGAGTTGAACCGGGATCTGGATAGTCTGGAACACCGCAGACTTGTGGCCGAGATATCCATGTTTTACAGATATGTTCACGGCAAATGTTCCCAGGATTTGGCCCGCCTCATCCCGCGCGCCCCCAGCAAAGCCTGTCAGGCCTAGGAACACTTAGAACGTCGCTTTACACGGACTCCTTTGTCTGACGCACTGTATCGCTGTGGAACTCAATCCCAGGACATCTGTTTCCCCCAAATCACAACCTACAGCTATTGAAGAACCGTGTCAATCAACATCTCCACACACACATCGCTCGTCGAGTGCCATAGGATATCCCTTTAGTGTGTGTGTCATTGCCATAAAAAATATATTTCTTTCAATTTTTGGCATATTAACATCAACTTAAATTCTATTGGTCCATGTAAAGGTTCAGAATATCAAGATGGCTATTTTGATTCATTTCTTAAACACAATCTTTGGTAATTACTGAGGCATTTTACTCTTTAGCTCAGCCGTAATGATGACAAATGCGTCTCAATAAGAATCTTCCTTTCAATTGACAAACCGTTAAAAAATGTACACACAATAATTAACATCAACTTAAATTCTACCTATTATTGGTTCGTGTAAAATTAATGTTTCAGAACAATATCAAGATTCAAGATGATGACTGAGCGCCATTTTGATCCATTTTCTTATCAGAATCTTTGGTCATTTCTAAGGCGTTTTAGTCTTTAACTCGACCCTAAGTAGTGATGACCTTAAATAAATGTAATAATATAAAGAATATATAAACAATAAAATAATTTTAAGATATAATTAATAACGATGGATTTATATCCCTTTGACAATATAACTTTATTTCTTAATATCGGGAGTCAGAAGAAGAAAAATAAAATGCGAAGCCCTGAATAATTTGGCATTGATCTATTTTTAATTTATTTATTTTTTTTTTAAGTGAAACTTCTTAACGCGCGCCGGGAGTAAAATTTGAAGGTCGCGACACGACAAAAGGGAACGAAAAACGGTCACGATGTTTTATTGTGATATCTTTGTTAGTTTACAAGCAAAAAATATGGGATTTGCTCTATTACCTTGTCAAGACTTAAACGAAACTTTTATGAAGATTATTTTTTTTTTTCATTTAGGCCTCTCCTTTTTGTTAATTGAGTAATATATTTAAAAAAACTACTTTTTAACCAAATCCGTTACGATATGTATAAGGCTAGGGCGTTTAAGTTTAAGAAGTTTCATTTCAGATATGCGCACGTAGTGCACACGCTTTTTTCTGTAATGATGACTATATAATTGAAGTATAACAACTACAACATAACTAAATTCAGTTGCCTTGCAACTTTACAATATTAAAAAATGGCTATATATCTATAGTGGTCACATACGTGATAATAGCTGTTATATTATTTGAACAGGGTTGAAAACATTAGACTCGGATATTAATCATTTGCGTCAAATATATTTTTTAAGCTGAGCGATTTGAATATTTAAAGAGCGATAATATACCTGCTGCAAATTAAACCCAGCCCGTGCGCATCCCACGCACACCCCACGCGTAGTTTATTCTATTCTATAGGTAGGTACGTGCTACTCAAACTTTCTAGACTGACAGAGCGATATTTATTTTTGCATGTTACCCTTTTGTACGAAGTAAGCACAAAAATATTTTGAAAATATTGTAACAAAAAATTTTTAATGCTAAAAAAGTAATTTATTTCATACTATTTGGCATTTGCTATATGACAACACATCAATTTGAGTCAAGGAAATGGCACATTCCGACATTAATGCCGCAAAGTTACTTTACCGGACCCATTCACTTTTTAAACGAAGCGTTATTTAGCGACAAATTTAAAAAAAGGCGAGAAGTGAAAACTTCAACAATGCGACATTAATATTACAAAATGCAAGTATTTTTTGTGCTCAATATTTTGAAATTACTTGCCACAACTTCGATTTTTCAAGTAAAATTTTACCTCGAAATCTCTCATAAAATTGACAGAAACCGCTGCCTATCGTTTGAAAAACGTTCAAATAAATCTACTTACTTACCACAAAAACTATACACATCGATATGCTAAAAGTAAAACTTTATCTCGATATCTGCCATAAAATCCACCAGAACCTGTCTCTAATCGCCAAAAAATTTCCACCTTTTCTGTTCCGACCAAATTGTCCGGATTCAAACCGTTTTCGATGAAATTTCAGGCAATTAAATGTATAAATCTGCATATTTGAAACTAAACATCATGTCAAAATATTGAAAGACGTATTCCTTCGAAATTTCAATATTGTATCAAAAGCAAATTCAGACTACGAGTACCGAACTATTAATAATAATAATAATAATAATAATATAAATTTATTATTTTCCATTGGAAACTTTGGAAATATTCACGACTCTCTGCTGGTTTCAATTTAACCTCAATTCTCTCGTATTTCCCGACCTCGTATGGAAAATTGTTGCAGAACTTTTTTATAGCAAAGATCACGCACGAGGTTTACGAATCTGAGATTGATTTCTTGAAAATAGTCATGTGTTGGCTGGCACTTAAAGTAAATTTTGCAAACTGAAAATCAAAAAAATCACGAATTCGATATTTCCTATCGGATCGATACTATTTTTTGGTGTGATCTGCTCATATACGTAAGTTTGGTTGCTCCAGATTATACAAAATATTAAGTGGTGACGTGTCGTGCCCATAGATATCTTAAAAAACAGTGGTCGTGCCAAAATTAGAAATGGCGAAAAGTTTAAAACCAACTAGCTCTCCCTATATTATAAGGTATCCTCTAATTCAGTGTTTGGCCTACGTAGATTCTCTCAAGTAATCGTCTTTTCTAAAAAAACGTTACCTTCCTTTTAAGAAGAAAAAATAAAATCCTTAATTTTTTTACCTACAAATCGATGCTTTTACATTTTTCCGGAAAAGCAAATTTTCCTACACAGGGAAACGTTTAGAGAGTTTTTCGTCTAAAATTCTATATAGAACTCTCGTCTCAGTTTTTTCGATCCTCGCGACTTTTTCGGCGTTGGCACGACCCAAAATGGCCAAAAAATATACACGCCCGGAAAAATTCTCGCGATTTTCCGATTCTCGCCAATTTTAATGTTCGGAAAACCGTGAAAACGTCCAGAAAATGTCATCAAAATTGTTTAGTTCTTTTCACCGTTATAAAAGTAAAGTTTTTGAAAAATCGCATATTTGACGTAATAACTCGGAAAACGGAAAATCACATCGCCAAAAGCAATTGACTGTCATCGGCCCTAAAAACGTGCCAAATCTCGAATTTTCACTCACAGCTGTTTTCGAGAAAAATAAACTTGTCGTAGACTTTACCCGAATGAGGGATTATGTGCTGAACGCGTCTAAAGGAGTTTTTTTTTCACTCTCTGATGCTCGCTCGCTTGGCTGAATTCCACACCCGAATGAGTGTCACATATCCGAGCGGACGTGACGACTCAGTCTTATTCGCTTCTCAGGAAATAGTGTGCTGAACGCTCCTTAAAAAGTTTTCACTTCAGAAACTTTTATGGCATAAGTTGAGTTAGCACTACGCTGGACAAAATATTGAGGTAATCTCAAAGAAAAATCAAAAGTTTGTCTTTTTAATAAAACAGGTATGCAGTAAAACTTTGTCCGATATACGACCATGAAATTTTTATTACAGTACTCGTTTAGAAACATCTAAACTCGTCCTGTGACTAAAATAAAAGTGTAACAGTGTTTATTTAGAAACATTTAAAAAAGAACTTCAAAAACTAAATTAGAAAGTTAAAAAATAATGTGCAATTTTTTAAAGAGCATAACACATTGCTATTAAAACAATGCCAGAATGCTATTTTCATATTATAGGCAAAACAATATTAAAATATGTTGAAATAAAAAAGTAATTAAATTATAAAAAAAGGTTTATTATAAAAGATCTATATTACAGTTTTAAACGTATTCATTATCTGATGTAGTTGCTAGCTACCTATTCTCGTCAAAAATGCAATTGAGATTACTCTCTAAATTATCAAACGTACAGTCATCGATTAATCATTGGAATTCCTGGATGTCCATTTATGGATTTAATGCGCTGACATCAGTTAAGCTGCGAGTAAAACGAGAAAATGCCTTTGATAAAATGGCAATCTGGAAGTGAACGATGGAAAAATGTGATGGCATTCAATAGCATAGTCAGATCGTCTATGGAAATTCGGAGAACAAAAGCTCTAAATCTATATTACAATGAAATATTCCCGAAGGAATAATTCTTTTATGGGCGCCAAAAGCGAAGTTAATGTTTTTGTTCTTATCTCGGTCTTCTTAATTAGGTACTTTACTATATAGACAGTCAAGGCAATCAAGTATTTACCTTCTCACTTGATCTATTGTAGGGTCTCGGCGTATCAAAAAAGGAACCCTTGCGATTTATCTCCAAACATTGATAACGGATTAGAGTTAATTTAGGCAAAAGTGTCTCCGGAGCAAAATTTTGCTAAAAAAGTTGGAACAAATAGCAATATTTAAAACGAAAATAGTCCTTGATTCAGAGCCTCTATCGATATAGTAGAATGCCCTCTGTAACGCAGTAATTCAAGTTAGGTTTTTAATATGTAGTATGTATTATATTCTATACCTATACAATTTTTCAGATGATTTCTAAATTAAATATATGAAAAAGGTGCGTACCATATGTCTGGAAGAATTTTTCATCAAATTAATCTTTAAAGGTAAAAAGTAAAATTTTCGTTGCAAAAACTCTATCCACCCGGAACGTAACGTAAGGAATTAACTCTGATCATATTGGAGGTAGGTTCCATTCAAGGTTGGGCTCGAACTCGTCGAGGATCCAAACACTTCTTCCAACTTTGAACTTTCCACTTCAAATGGTCAAAAAGATGCCTATAAAGGTCCTAGACACCCATTGTTGGCGGTTTCTTTATCGAGACGACGGCGACGCTCTTCTTCCGTCATAACAGTACGAATTATTGAAGAATGTTGAGAAATATTAGAAACCAACTAAAAACTCGATAAAGATAAAAAAAAACAATAACTTATATCAATGAAACTTCAATAAAACACTTCAACCACAGCTGTAAGGTTTATAGTGACAAACAGAAATCCGTTCAGGTCCGGAGTAATGTTTATTTTAATTGTAATTTTAATTTTGTTATGTTCGCAGGAAATAAGTTAACAGGCGGAAATTGATTTTCATATTAAGTTAAATAGAACACGATAATAATATAACACCTTATAATATTTACATAGATATAAATACTTAGTTAACACTAAGTTCTATATTGCTAAACTAAAGAACCTCTAAAACATATTCTAGAAACATTTTTTCTTCCACTACCAACATCTAAGGAGGAAAAAGTATACGGTAAAGTTATATACGCTTTTTTAACACTTATCGAAGCTCATATTTATTTTAAACGTATTGGAAACAAAATTTTAAAAACCTAATTTCTATGAAGTTACAATTTAAGTTATTTGATTTATACTTCGACACATTTCCCCAGTCTATCAAAGATGCATTCGAAGTAAAAAATGTCATTTCCTCG
>MU186248.1:0-34572 GCA_016904865.1 Pissodes strobi | reverse complement strand
TATATATATATAATTTAGAGAAACAAGTTACGGCCGAAGGGCAGGCCAGACATCAGAAATAAGTTGATTATGATTTCCGAAAAAATGAGAACTACCTAGTTTTATTTGACGAAAATATTGTTATTAATATAAAAATGTATTATTTTGGAAACTACTATTTAGCGGCAATGCCCCTGAATTTTATATTGTTGATTATTAATTAACAGTGTATCAAACAATTTCGAACTGGATTCATTAGGTACATTACGAGTGGCATGCGGAAGCGGTGCTTAAATCGCTTCCCTTGCTTTCTTCAAGTGCAAAACTGAAAGTTTAATAAAATTAGTTTTGTATTCGCCTTTCATGAGTTGGTTTTTAAGCTGGTCCTGCGGATAAGCGCAAGTCCCCAATCGGAAGCCCAATATCGAGGGAGTTCGAGGCTAATCGGCAAGTCTCGATTTAGCAGCGCTTCGATTCGATCAGGATTCGTGAATTTCAGTGGACGAGAAGTACATTTTCTGGCCACATATTTTTCTGGTTTATGTAATAATAACAGTTGTGCCCCCCCCCCCCCTCCCAACCCGTTAAAATAGCCATATAAAAACTTAATCATCACCCCCTACCCCGCCTCGCCTAGTTCCACAGAAAAAAAAATAAACAGGACTCTATCAATTTTATAAGTAATAAGTGAGTTTTTCAATGTGAAATCAAAAATATGAACAATAGCAAAAGGGAAACATAACGTCCGTAATATGAAAAAATAGACAAAATAATTAAAAGCTTATGGGACAAGGCGAGCCTGGGATGCCTAAACTAATTGACTCTCTGCAGGCTTATTTTGTCTGATATAACGAGGATTCTTTTTCTTTTTTTTTTCATTTTAGGCATGTATTTTAATTTTCCTAACACAAAGGACACGGTTCAGAAATTTTCGTCAACTTTACGCGTCGTCGGCGAGACCTAAGTTCAAAGCTGATGTAGCCGTCTATTATACCCGGAGAGATGATGAAAAGTGGTTATTTAGTTTTCACGCTGTGGCTTGATATCATTACGGAGCTTTCTATATATTTATTAAATCGCCAAAAATTTGGTCCATTTGTTAGAGCAATTTTTTACGAGAGGATCGCCGTAGTAAATCATGTGTCAAATTAATTCACATTTGGATCCATGACGACACTCGACAGTTGGCGGTAAAACGTCTCCGTAGGTGCAGAGCATAGATAATTACTCATGGGGTAATGGGGCGTTTGGATTTGTATTATTTTATTTTTATATAGACGACAATAACACGTGCGAAGCTAATTTTCCATGAGACTTCGATCATTAGCCGTTAAGGTACATACTCATGCGCGCAAACCATAAACCGCCAGCAGGAGGTAAGTATCAAGGGATGGCGAGAATTTAGAAGAGTTAACTCACGCATGCTGGCTCCAGAGCGAAACTGAAAACTGAACAATACTAACTGAACAAAACTGACCCAAACTAACCCAAATTTAAAAAACAAACATAACCCTAAAAAAAATTGTCTTGCCACCGACGGGAATCGAATCAGAGACGCCCGTATCCAAGCGCAGAATCTGACCACTGCCCTACCAAACCTTTTGACAGAAATTTACTGGACCGTAAAGACAATAGTAATTCTATACATTCGGTCAACCTCGCGTGTGGAATCGGGAACATAAAGACGTCACAGGTGGTGTCATGGATCCAAATGTGAAATAATTTGACAGATGTTTTACTACGGCGATCCTCTCGTAATTTTTCCTTGAAAAGAAGGTTTAAGCAAAGCCTACATGTATACTTTGGTTTAAGTAAACTTTTTCGCAATTGTGCGGTGAACTGTGAGAAGCACTCGACCCTTAACTGGATGTTGATCTGGTGAGTTTAAGTTCTTTTAAAATAATTAGAGGAGGTTTATCAATCCTGTTAATTACTACTAATGTGTTGTTAAGCACTTCTTCTTTCTGCTCCATGCGTACTACTTCTTTGAAATTTTGTTTGTAGACGTTATTCTTTATGAACTACTGTCGCCTCTGACCACTAAATTTTATGTTGTTTGCCGAAACACGTTGTGTTATTCATGATGTTTGGGTATTGATTTTGTGTTCTTTCATTCGTTATTCGTTTTGGTTTCTCCTGTGTATGAGTCGCCACACTCGCAATGTACCAGATATCTGCAGTATCTCGTATGTTTTCGATTTACCGGTTGTGTTTTTGTGAGCGAGTTTCGTAATGTAGCTATCGACTTGAATACAGTTCTGACATTGTATTTGCGTCCGGTTAGTCCTTTGACATATGGAATACTGAGCATCTCTGGTCTTCTTGTTCGGTGGGTGGTCACCTGTTTCTTGGCACTTTCCGTATTAGTCTTTTTGAGTACCTGTTGAGATCACTTCTGTTGTTGAGTAATTTTTCCTTCATACCCTCAGCTGTGGTGCAAATTGTTCCAACTTTGTCTAGTATATTGTTTGGTGGCTTGAAGGTAATTAGAAGCTAAGTTAAGATATTGAATTGTTTGAGTTGTTGCCCTATATACTGTTGTTATTTGTCCCTTTCTTCTTTCAGTAATTACGTCAAGGAATAGTATTTAATTTTCCGACTTCTTATTAAATTTGATGGTTGGCCTTAAGGTGGTTAAGAAACTGGTCTAGATGCTGTTCTTCATATCGTCGACATACCTTAAACACAATTTCGGCTTATACTTGGCGGATTTAATTGCCGACAAATTGAAAATGAGAATTTTTCAGGTAGCATTCTATTAATTTTATTATGTCATCGAGTGGTACTTTGGGTTATTATCTTGTTTAATGCGATGACCTTTCCAACTTGATTCTAATTATTAAGAACACCTTTATTGGAACCTCTGGGTATAGGTTTTTAACGTCAAAACTTACAAAACGATCTATTGGCTGAAGAGTCTTTCACAAATGAGGCAGTGTCGCCTTGAAGAAGTTTGATTATTGGAAGGAGAAATTTTGCAAGAATGTACGTTGGAGAGTCCTTTGAACTGGGACATGAAGGGCTAATGGTATCGCCACTTTCACCAGCAATTGCAGATATCTACATGAACTGTTTTGAAAGTGAAGTAATTAAAACCTCCAAGCATAAGCCGAAATTATGGTTAAGGTATGTCGACGACACATTAATTATCTGGAACCATAAGAAACAACATATTATAGACTAGTTCCTTAACCACCGCAAGACTTTAAGGTCAACCATCAAATTTACAATGAAGAAGGAGTCAGAAGATAAACTACCATTCCTTGCTGTATTGACCCGGAGAAGGAAAGGGCAAATAACAACTTCAGTATATAGGAAACCAGCGCAAATATGTCAATATCTGAACTTAGTTTATAATCACTTTGAATCCATCAATGAAGGGGTGATTAGATCCTTACTGGACAGAGTTAAAATAATGTTCAACACAAATAAGAAACCAAATATCCTGATTCAAATCATTGAAAGTGCTTCTGTGCCTCCCAAATTTTGAATTTCGTGCTGCCAAAACATTTCTGGTAATACGGACGCTTTGATAAATCCCCTGAGCTGATTTTTGAGGCCTTCAATAAATGACTCGAGGAATATTAGTTTACATGCAAAATTTCATCCATAAATACCGTTTTCAAATATCCCTTAACCAATTCTGAGCCAATAAACCTAAATACACCTAAGCCGGGATCCGGTGTTCAGAAGACGGTTTTAAATAAACAAAACCTTCAAAATAGATTTAAAAAGTAAATATCGTAATGGCATAGTAAATACTGCTTAATCTTTAAGTGTAACTGTTTAAATTAATTATCCAAAGCAGCAAAGCACTTCTTTATTTTGAAAAAATAAGCCTAGTGATTAATACGTAAAAATATTGTTTCATAGACTTTTCAGCACTCCTTTGCTTCTTTAAAGAAGCTTCCAGCTTTTTTAGTTACGTGTCATCAATCATCAAAATCGCTTTAGTTCTATAAGAGGAGTTTTCGAAGTTTGGCTCTTTGTTTATACGTCGGGGATGATCACATTGCCTTTGATAATAAATAAATCATTTATTAAGGAAGTATGTATAAAAGTAGCTGTCTGAGAAAAATAAACATTGAAAAATCTTTAAATTGTAGTTGGTGCTAAAAAGGGATTATTAATTATTTGTTTTAGGGTTACGAAGTGTTTAGATTTCAGACCCCCAGAAAAATGCCTATTTATCTTTGTATCAACCCTTTTTGAGTTTTTTGTGCATTAAAACAAAGAAAGATTTATGTGTCACATTTATCTTGCGTCTCCACCCTATACTACTCAACAAAGATACGAAAACACTAGTTGTGCGCTCATTCCCAACTAAAACTTCATTTCTTTTCTACCACGGCTTTTTTAAAAACCGTTCTAAAGGCTCTATAAATACAAAAAATGCACTTCTTTATAAAGTAAATTAAACTTTTGGCTAAGCTTGTTCGATTAATAACTATAAACTTTTCCTGTTAATTATGAAAATAATTCAGATAGTATTAAAAATATAATTATACATGGGATAGCCAAATCTATAAACTCATCCAAATATACCGATCATAAAAGCATTCAAATAAGTATTTCTTCTGAGCCAATTCACTTAATCTGTTTAACGACGGGTTATTAAATTTTTAAAACTACAATTACTGAATTGCCGCAAATTATGAATATGAAGCTTTTTACCATGAAAATTCCTATTTATTAAATTCTAGAGGTTAGGATAGGCTTTCATTTTATGCGTAAGTACACGATTCCACCGTAGATTTTCCTGAATACGATATTAGCTTGACAGAATGGCCCGACTTACGCTACCAAAGTTGCCAATATCACAACTGATGGTAAGAATAATATTTTTTTTAATGCAAAACTAAATAAATAGATTACTTTGTTAAAATTTAATAATACCTTGTTATATTTTTAGTGTTGTTACTATTGTTCTATTCCTGTTATCTTTAATGTTATCGCGTTATGCCTATATCACGGCAGAGTTACATTAAGAGAAAGCGCATCTTTTACTATTATTGTTTAACAAAGTAAATATACTTTTATGTTGGACAGAACTTAAACGAATCTAAATAAATAAGACTGAATGATTTTGATCGTTGAATAGAACTGACAGCCCTATAAACTGATTCAATGGATCAGTTTTATGCGTTATTACAATTTCCAGATGTTGCCACTTTTTACAACAACTTTGTTATTCTGGGAGACAAAGAGGCTGTGACACTTACTGGAACACCCGCATCTCGTTTGGATTAATTAAAGTTTATTTCTTTAAATTTCAGCCTAGTGAAAGCTATATTCTACTCCCTTATGTTAGTGGTTATTTGGGTTACAATTTTTCTTAGTATTATCATGAATTTTTAAGTTTTTTGTATTGTACCACTTTCCGTTCCGTTGGGCGCCAGTGTTGTTTTTAGTGTTGTTACTATTGTTCTGTTCCTGTTATATTTAATGTTATCGCGTTATGCCTATGTCATGGCAGAGTTACATTAAAAGAAAGCGCAGAACTTAAATGAATCTAAATAAATAAGACTGAATGATTTTGACTGTTGAATAGAACTGACAGCCCTATAAACTGATTCAATGGATAAGTTTTATCCGTTATTACCATTTCCAGATGTTGTCACTTTTTACAAAGAAACAACCATAGGCAAAATAGCTCGGCTTAGCTACTCAGGGGTAGGTAGGTCCAGTTGTGTAGGCTCGTTGCTGAAAGTCAAAGAGGTGACTGACCTGAAGTGTTTTCGGTTAATAATAAGAAATCGTACACTTGATTGCAACTGAGGTAACAAAATTAACTAATTATTGAACGCCACCGGATTTTATATACCTGAATGAAATTGGAAATAAAAGATCCCCTCGAACACCTCAAGTCAAGCCAATTCAGGTGGGTCTCAAAATGAAAGAAGTAATAAACATCGGCTCTACCGTTTATTATTTCATTAATAAGAAAGGAAGGTAAAGCAAGAGAAAAGAAGAAGGAAGAAAGGAAAGACTTACCTAACTTAACCTAAACTTAGCTTTATTGCTAGGTGTTCTGCAGTGTTGCTGTTCTGTTGAGCAGGCTCACATATACACTTAGTCGGTCACACGACCCCAAAAGTCTAGATTAGCCTGAGGAGTAGTCTGCTACATTGACTGCCTCGCAGTAGTGCCACAATGGCTCGACTTAGAAGTAGTAAACTTCTAACTTGGCTGCTCGCCCGCTAAGTAATAGCTTGGCTTAGAAACAGCCCGTAAATTGAACCCTACAAAATCCAAACACACTAATTAGTAACTTGAAACAGTTAGTTTCAAGTTACACGAAGCTGACCAGTCACAAAAGTTACAATTAAATTACTAATTTACAGCTCCATTGTCCTAAAAAAGTAAAAGCTCTTCTGATTTAACATAGAATACACAGTATGCTGACCTAAAATAACAAATCTAAATAATTATTAAAACATTATATATGCAATGGGCCACTCAAAACGAAAAGCATAACTTGGCACTTAATAAAGTACTGATAAGAAAGGTCAAATATGTCTGAGTCCCCAAGAACCCTGAGAACTAAGTTCGTTTCATCATGTTCGATCAAAATGTTAAGAAAAGTAAGCTATACAGAGTAATTCTTGGAAAACAAAACATCAGCAGTCTTCCGAGACATATCAGAGTCACTAAAGTAATAAAAATAAACCTGTAAGGATATTCAGCACGGCCTTTCAAAAACTGACGCTGAACAGAATACTGTTCTAAATGGAATTTAGCTTATTATCTTCTAGGCAGTTTAAAATAGTAACAAGATTATTGATAGTGCTGCTCAATACAAATTACAAATATAAGTACCAAAGTATTTACCTTCTCAACAATGAGGGGCTCCAAGAAACGTGGTTATCTTTTGTGCTGTAATTATATTGCCCGTTTACCACGTGGGCATGTGAAAAGCCTTATATCCCCCTTAAGTTTATCCTGTCCAGATTTCCCAGAAAAAAAACAAATCAGATCCAGACAGAATTTTTCCCTGGTGACAATTTATCCCATTAACTGGTCATACACTATATATATTATATATAAATGTTATTCCGTTACTCAGGCGGCCTCACATCGTTTGCGATCTTGCACAAAGAAAAGACCCCGTGTTCACGTTGTCTCTTCTATTTATAATATTCACTGTATGTACACAAAAAAGCAACTTCCTATTTCCTGACGTAATTTTTTTTTAAATCCTAAAGAAAGTGAAAGTCAATTTCCATAAATGACAATTGACTCTGGCACAATAAACATTGGGCTAAAATGATATCGCGCAGCCCACCTGAATCGAGCTACGGATATCGATTGTTCTTTGGCGTCAGGCGGAACTATAGAAAAGCGGTTCAGAGTAGGACCGTGCACCCATACCTGCTCGATTGAGCGATTATTGGCAGTAATGAAATTGAAAGTTGTGTGGTTATTGTCCAGCTATTCCGGACATTAGAAATAGTAAATGTAAAGGTTTAAACCACTCATAAAAAAAAACTGTAACAACCTATCATCATCATCATCACACAGCCTGTAATGTCCACTGCTGAACATAGGCCTCCCTCAATCGTTTCCAATGTTCCCGATCTTGTGATGATTGAATCCAGTTTGTTGCAATTCTCTTGATATCATCAGTCCATCGTACTGAAAGTCTGCCCCTACTTCTAAATGCCTGCAACCTAGGACGCCACTCTATAATGCGTTTAGTCCACCTAGCGTCTTCCATTCTCGCCACATGTCCGGCCCAGTTCCATTTTATATGTGATATTCTCTCTACAGCATCCTTGATCCCTGTTCTAGTTCTAATTATTACATTTGGAACTTTATCTCTTAGTGTTATTCCCAACATCGGCTCGCTGAGCCACTCTAATTTTTTCACAACTCTTTTTAGTGAGTGTTAAAGTTTCTGCACCATACACGAGCATAGAGAGCACGCACTATTTATAAACCTTTCTTTTCAGGCATATCGGTATATTGCTTTTCAATACTTCCTTTCTCAGCTTGCCGAATGCCACCCACGCTAGAGTTATGCGTCTTTGAATTTCGCAGGTTTGGTTATCTCGGTTTATGGCTTAAATATTTATAAGATGTTACATACTCGATTTTAGATTCGTTTAGAGATATGCTGCTACTTGGAACCAAGTTTGTCATATATTGAGTTTTTGTACGGTTAATTTTTAGACCTACCTCGTCTGACGCTGCATTTAGTGTCCTTAGTAACTCTTGGGCTTCTTTAAGGTTGTCCGAAATCAACATGATATGGTCAGCAAAGCGTAAGTGGTTTAGTTGTTCACCATCTATATTGATTCCCATGTTCTCCCCACCTATTTTCTTAAACATGTATTCCAGCAGCATTGTGAACAATTTTGGTGATATGTTATCACCTTGTCGTACTCCACGTTCCATTCTAAATATAGATGTTATTTTGGAATGGATTTTAACACTTGCTGTTGCGCTATTATATATGTTCTTAATTAAATATTTTGGTTTGGTCCACTGAATCGAAGGCTTTCTCGTAGTCCACAAATATTAAAACCAATGGTTTGTTGTACGCCACTGTCTTTTCTATGAGCGTTTTCATAACTAGTATAGCGATATCTGCATCACTATACCGTAAATGGATCTGCCTTGAAATTAGTGCTAAAATCTATAGAACAATGTTTTCTTATTAATGCCGCAGGTTACTTGCCTTAGGACAGCGGCAAGCCAAAACATAATAAATATCTAAATAGCCGTGCTGGCATAAACGGGTTATGGTTCTTAATATATAGATAACTTCTAATTTTGGTAATAGTTTAAACAACTTAACAAAATGTTATTTCGTAAGACCCCAACAATGCAAATACACCTTTGCAAAAGCTAGATATCTAAAATGTTGATTTTAATTTATTTTCTCTGTAATATCCATCCCATCACCTAAACTCAAAGTCGAAAAGTTGACTATTTTAAGCCTTGTGGACAAATTGTCATTTATCGAGGATATAACTTTTGTTGGTTACGAAAGGCTTTTGATTCCATCGGCCAACACAAAATGTGAAAAGCCTTAGCTGAGGTTTTTAGAAGCAGATAATGGTCACCAACATGGATCGATGATATAATGCATATCAAATTCAACTAGATACGAGCAAAATTTATTGTAGGCCTATATCCAACAACGAAACGAAAAAACGCTATAAAGTTTATGTACATCCTTTCACCTAGTTTACATACGGAACGAACTTTTTTATTTAATCAGACAGCTTTTAACTCTGATTTCAGCCATCTATCATAAAATAGTGTTTTTAATAGCTTCTATATCGAGTATCCATTCGTCAGGTTTTATTTCCTATTAGGGCCCTAATTTGTATTTTATTTGTCGAATAGGATTATAAGCTAATAATCCCCACAACGAAGGGTTTCAGAGCCCGAATGGGAGATACAAAAAACTGGCAGGAAAAATCTTCACTAACAATAGAAAAAAAGGGAAATCAATAGCTTTAAGCCCCTACAAATCCCCCGGCAAAGACGGGATATTCCCTGCCCTGCTTGAGAAAGGCTATGTGATCCTGAAGGTACACCTACAGAAAGTCTTCAAAGCTAGACTTATCCTAGGATATATACCACTAGCTTGGAGGGAGGCAAATGTGATATTTATACCTAAGACCGGCCGAGGCCCGGAGGACGAAGCAAAATCATACCGTCCCATCAGCCTAACCTCCTTTCTCCTCAAAACAATGGAGAAAGCAATCAATCAACACATAAGAAGCGAAACTCTAACGAGAACACTGCTCCATCCTAGGCAGTTCGCCTACCAAGCAGGCAAATCCACATTAAGTGCACTGCACTGTCTAGTTAAAGACAGAAAAGACAATCGAATGCAAATAATTTGCTCTTGCTGCGTTCATTGACATTGAGGGTGCATTTGATAATACCTCACATCAGTCCATCAGACCAGCACTTCAAGAGTGGAAAGTTGAGCTTCCAATAATAAGACGGAGAGAAACAATGCTAAAGCACCGCTTCGTAACAGCAGAAATAAATGGAGCGTCAACAACCGCCAGCACAGTGAAAGGGTGCCCTCAAGGAGGTGCTCTCTCTTCCCTACTGTGGACACTAGTAGTGGATAAAATCCTTACCACTCTGAGTAGAGCTGGATTTATAGTAGTTCTAGGCTACGCAGACGACCTAGTAGGAATAATAAAGGGCAAATATGAGGGTGTAATTTCAAACCGCGTGCACAATGCCCTAAACATTATCAAGAATTGGAGTGAAGGGGAGGGACTCTCCCTAAATCCTAGGAAAACCATTCTTGTCCCGTTTACAAAAAGAAGGAAGCTGGAAATGACAGCGCTCATTCTACACGGAACACAGTTAGCTTTTAGGGGTCACAGTGGAGCGTAAACTTAACTGGAACGAGCATCTAGAGAACACCATCTCTAAAGCCACAGCGAAAATCGGGACATGCCGCAAACTAGTTGGCAAGACTTGGGGCCTAAAGCCCAAAATGGTATATTGGATCTACCAAACAATAATAAAGCCCACGTTCACCTATGCCTCGCTGGTATGGTGGCCAAAAACCCAGCAGATCACCGCTCGGACCAAACATAATAAAGTGCAATGTCAACATGCCCTAATGCATCCTTAGAGGTAATGCTGAACATGCCTCCTCTCCATCTCAGTGTGAAGAGGGAGACGATTATCAGTGCCCACAGGCTATTCCAAATAGGCAAATTCAAGCCTTAAGGTTTGACTGGCCACCTGCGCATCATGGGGGAGTTAAAAACTACCTCAGGCCGACAAGCATCGCTATGGTACGCAGATGGTTCAAAACTAGCGAAAGGAGCAGGATTGGGCATTTCAGGTCCAAACTGTAAGCTTTCCAAACCGCTAGGTAAATATATGACCATCTTCCATGCGGAAGTCCTTGCCATAAATATATGTGCAGAAGAGTGCCTCACACAAGGACTTCACAGAAAGCACATCTACATATTCCCAGACAGCCAGGCGGCTCTAAAAACTCTAAAAGCTTTCAAGTGCATGTCAGAGCTAGCAGGGAATATAAGCAAACCCTAAAATAGTTAGCAACACGCAACCAGGTAACTTTAATGTGGTCCTTGGCCATAGAGGCATAGAGGGCAACGAAAAAGCAGACTGCCTTGTGAAAGAAGGAGCTGGAACACCATATTATGGTCCAGAGCCCTACTGTGGCCTTATGGAGAGCCACATCACCGAAGAACTAAACAAATGGGAAAAAGGCCAACTGTCATCCTATTGGAGAAACACTCCAGGACTAAGACATGCGAAAAGGTCTATCACCATCACTGCGAAAAGAGCAGAACAGCTTTTAGACATGAACAGAGCAGATATTAGAACTGTCGCCGGACTGTTCACTGGACACCTCCCGGTAAAATATCACCTAAAGGCAACAGACAGAGCAGAAGACGACCAATGCAGATTTTTTAATAATGCAATTGAAACCGCATAAAATTTTGCTGGCATCCAATTATATCCTCTCGTTTAGAGACATAAAAGTCTAATAAGCTAAACACTGATATTTGCTAAAATCACGGCATTCATATTAATTTAAAGTTCTCTGAGCTGTTCCGTAACTAACTCTCTTGTTTCATGGTCCATACCTTATAACTCTGACATAGTCCCTGATAGATTTTCTGGAAAATTAAGCAATATAATAAGACCCCTATCTTGGTTTGACCGTTTTGTCTATTTCTTATTGGTAGAGGTGCTATATATAATATAATAACTTTCTCGTATTAATTATAGTTGCTACAGATGGTACTTTCCGACCTTTCTGAACAGTTTTTCTGGACTGCTGTTGTGTTCTTTAAGCGTTATTACCATTCTTGAAATAAAGCTCGACCATTTTCAACCTTTGAGCAATCGAATACCCCAGTTTGTAAAATATTAACAGGAAATAAAGACGAATTGGTCGTCGACAATCGGTTAATGTCGTGACTTTAATGTCATGATATCTAAATCTGTTTGATTTTAGTGACACTTGTTTTTGCCACGCTCTCGACGTGGTGAAAACAGTATTGTCGCCTTATCGTGACAGTGTTTACTTCACTGGATGCTATATTTGTAACAGTGCATGTCACACCAGTTAAAAGACGTGAAAATAAGCTACAAAAATTGTCGCAATGTCATGACGATGAAAGTCACGACATTTAATGCCACATGAAAACGAGCCTTTATCTCCAGGTGGCAGCAGGCATCTAAATAGGCCTTAAAAACTTTTTAAGTTGTGCACCGATTTTGATAATTGTTTTCTAAAGTTGTAAGCGCTTTTATCATGATTATTATCTGATATTGATTTTGCAAAAAGTTTTAACGAGTTTGGTGTTGAACCAAAAGTTGCATTTTGTCCTGAATTTCTGCACACTGTGAAAGAATTTAACATCAAAATAATTGGCCTATCTGTAAGATTTTAAGTCTCATCGTTTCTTAACATTACTTTTTTTATTGTTTTCAATATCTTTATTTTTAAAGTAAACACGCACTTTTGACGAAAACAGCAATAACAAAAATTAAAAAGATTATGTTTAATAAAGTAAGATTGGTGTTCTGTGGCCTAGTAGGCGTTTATGTTGTTTGCACTTTTTTTTACCAAACGTGTTAAATAAGTGTCATTCATTATTTAAAGTTTTTTTATATATGCTGTCAGAAGATGTTGCATTGAATGATGACGGTCATAATAATGTCTTGAGTAGAATCCAAGAGCAGTCCAGCGTTGCCAGACGTACAATTTTAATGATTTTTATACCATTATTTCATCCTTATGTACCTATACCTTTAAATAAAACAGACAGACCTATTAAAACGAGGTCTGTACTGAAAATGGCGTTTTAACTGATAACCGCTATATCGTGGAATGTTTAGCGAGCCACGTCATTCATTTGGCTCCAATTAACAAAAATTTTGACCAACAATTTTTGTTTAATGCACGATAATAATGTCAGGCCTCATGTCGCAAGAGTTGTCAAAGATTATCTAGATAATCTCAAGTAGTCCTGATCTAAACCCGATTGGGCATGTGTGGGATATGTTAGGGAGGTTAATTCATAACAGACGACCAGAAACCATTCCGGATCTTCAAATCGCTCTTATGAAAGAATGGGAAATAGTACTATCAAATGGCAATTGCCAATTGTGTTCATTCCTTATCACGTCGTACGATATTAGATATAGATTTGTTTATTTATTTGTTATTTGTTGTATTTTTAATTTTAGTTATTGTTCTAAATTGTATAGTTCCCTTTAAAATTTGTGTTTCAAAATAAGATGTTGATATAAATAAAATTAAAGAAATGATAAGAAATGACGAGGCTTAAAATATCATACATAGACTCCATCATTTTGTAGTCAGATTCTTCCTCAGAGTGTACGAAAATTTAGGGCAAAATGCAACACTGTCAAATACCAAATTCATTACAGCTTTTTGCAAAATCAATATCACATAATAGTCATAATAAAAGCATGCACCTACAACTTGATAATAAATTTATCAAAATCGATGCAAAACTTTAAATGTTTTTTAAGATTCACTTTGAGTGAAATTTTGTTTGTCCGGCTTTTTTTGCTAGGGGAGTATATGAAAAATTTAAAAATGCAAGTCAAATCAACAAACTTTTTATTTGACATTTTTTCGAAAATTACCTACAAAATATTATATTATGCAATGAGCATTTAATGATAGCTATTAAGACACGATTATGATAATTACGACCCTAGCCGTAGGCAAATGTCCTAATGAATTCGAGTGTCTTAGTTGTCATTAAATCCGAGTTGCATACAGTATTTTTCTACGATCAGTCATAATATTGGAAAATAAGTATTTTAGCTTTCAAAATTTTCTAGGTAACTAATAGTAACTATGAACTGTCAAAATTAATAATTTTTAAATTTTATGACGCCAATATTTGATATTGACCGATTATTGCGGTGATGTTGGATTTTGATTGGTAATAAATTCGTATCTTCATGACAAATTTCTATATTAATGTATCCCATTAAAGTATAGGTAGCAAATGTCTCATAAATCAATTAAAGTATATGAGTGGATAAATGATCTTACAGAAAACCATTATGTATATGATTACAGAACTTCCTATCGAAAGAACTCGAGGCGCCCCAGAATTCATTGTCAAGAGAAGCCACTATCTCATCTCGAAAAAAATTTCTAGAAAAATGAAGCTCCTCGGCATCGCTACTAATGATAGTCTATATTACTATTCAAATGGTTAAATCTAATAGATTTTAGAATATATTTCTCGACACTCCATATTATGCTGATACCACTATTTTTGAATAAAATCGTTTTCTTGTCCGCTGCTTTACGACAGTAAATTTTTCACTACCCGCAAAACCTCCGCAGATGACATCCAACTCAGATTTAGTACATTATAAATTGCTTTCGAACTCGCACTTTATGCCTTGCTTTCAAATGCTAAGGAATAAAATTTATTTTATAGCAGGCCGAGGTCTATTTTTATGGAAATTTCATTTTTGTTTCAGATATTTGAAGATCACTACTTTTTTTCGCATAGTGGGGTAGCTAAACGTTCATTAGTTCCTAATCCAGAGAAGAAAGTTCGATTGGCATCCGATACCCGAATAGCTTGGGCGTCCCAACAAAAATCCAAGAGAAGAGTGAAAAGAGACCTTGCAGTTCAGGATTCTGACCCCAAATGGGTTAATATGTGGTATCTGGTAAGATTATATTCAAAATAATATTTAAACATTCGGCTAACATATCAAATATTCATATATTATATCACGAGAACTATGAATTTAATCGCTTAAACTACGTTCAATATTTTGAGCATGATTTTTCTGGAAAATGTTGAATGCAAAATAATTTAATAAAAACCTGAGACCGCGAAGCGGTCGTGGGATTTTATTTATATAAATTCATGGTTTGAATGGTATACGGCTAGATTATTTCCTGAATTAATTAAATTAAATCCATAAAAGCCGTTAAAAAAATTTAACGGTAACTTTATATTTTCCAACAAATTTTACATAAATCGCGGATTCATTTTGATCAAAACACCAAAAACGCATTTAGAATGTTGAAAACGACGCTTCACATGATATTTGTTTTTGTCACCCTGGTTACATACCCCAATGATGCGTTGATTAGGCCCGCTTATCAAAGTCGACATGCAAATATTTCAAAATTTAACATTTTCTGCCACCTCATACCAAAATAATGAAATACAAATTTTAAAGAAAATCGGAGTTTTTAGCAATAAAAATCACTATCAGATCATTCAAACCGTTTAGAAAATAATGTCTTTCAATAACCGTTAATGAAAATTGCAAGAATCAGCTGCAATCGACGAAACGAAATCCAATATGGAGGACGCAGTTTAATCGCTGTTAAACAGGTCTAGTGCAATAATCACTTAAGTATCTAAACAAAATTTATTCAGAAAATAGGGCTGTCTGATTGATCCATTTTACGATGAAGGAAATAATCATTTTTTGTTCAATAACGAGTATATATTTTCGACTTTTTAGTGGAATTTCTGCGTTAATATCCAATATACTTAAGACTTTAATGCTTTGGTCTTATATAAATATTTGTAATATATCAGATATGTAATCAGTATGCGATATATCTACCTATCTATATTCCGACTGACCGAATACTACTTCATAAGCAATTCAAGTCAGAGAAATATGTTTGAGAATAAAGCCTAGTGTGAGAGAACATTTTCGAATATGCAGAGTTGTTTAAGGACATGTTGTATTTTTGGATAAAATCTTCTATACAGGGTTAGAACAAATTACCGAAACGCTTTAAAAATTAATCGCTTATTTGTGAAACGGTGTAAGTCCCAAGAATGAAGCTTAGAGAAAATTAAAAATAGTTATTTATGCAACAAGTATATATAGTTTTTATGAATGGGAATATAGACAATCCCATGAATAAAAAAAGGTTCCTTTACACATGAGTGCATAGAAATTTTTTTCTCTTACCGAAAAATATATGAAAAAATCAAATTATTATTACATTACTTTACGCACTGCACTAAATATCAAGAAATATGTAAGATTTACTTTACGCACGAGTGCATAAATGTATTTTACGCACTGCATTAAAAAAGTATATTTTACGAATCTTAGAGAGTGCGTAAAGTGAGCATTTTACGTACGGTAATGGAAAAAAGTGTATATAAGTCAAACTAATTAAAAACTTTTATTTTCTTTGCGGAATAGTAATTATGTATAAGTTCCATCATTCTTTTATGTATATCATATTGACTTTGTTTAAAAAAGGAATAGGTTTTCTTATGATTCTATATTGGTCTGACATATCTTTTCACGAATTAACTAAAAAACTTTGGTGAAATTATTATTTTTGACTCTATTTTACCAAACTAACCGTAAAAAACAACATTTATTTGCAAACATTATTTCCAATGATTTACAGATTAAAATATTGAACTTTTACATTCTTAAAAAAGCAGTTTTTATCAGTTTTTAACAAAACAATCATAGCTGATTTTCAGCATCAGTGGTTGGCCAACCGATTATTTCCTCATAAAAGTCCATACATTTTTCAAGAATATGCCCAGTTGATTTTCAGATATTATTCAGTTTTTTAATGTTAATTGGAAGTTCTTCGTGCATGATAAAATCTTTCATTCGAAATCCCGGTGTTACGGGTTTTCAGCACAAATGAACTGATTTATATATACTCCAGTGTTTCAACAGTTCCTTTTCTTGTATGATTGTAGCGAAACTCCATAAAAATGGACACTGGAATGGATCTATCCAAGGAAGGTTTTTTGGAGTGCTTGAACTACCAGCTTTTAAAATTTTAAATATCATTAATGCCGCCCATTTCTACACTAATGTTTGCCCATTTGCAGAAATGCAAAGCACTTCACAAACTGCCATTGGTATATACAGCGTATATATGCGATTCAGTTTGCGTTTGACCACACCAAAGCCACGATCGCATGGCAAAAACGAGTGGCCACGAATCGGAAATTTGTAGACATTTGTCAAACATTCTGGTGGCAGTAAGAGCAAGACAAAATCTAATCATATATAAAGATTTTTTCAAATATATGTCTGAGTCTTGTATTTTATTTGCAGTCGTAGAAAAAGTATAATACAAAACTCGTTCTTTGCACACCCGTGTTACTACTGGCCCGAGACGATAGGGTCGTGTACAAAGAGTCGTTTTTCAAGCTCGTTATTTAATATACCATTACAGTGATTTCTTGAAGCTCAGATTTTTTTATATGAGTGTCCTGATTTAATTCAAAAGCTGTTTTAGGTTAAATATGAAAGCAAAAAAAAAATCATCTTCTAGTTATTTAGAAAGAATATATGTATATATTTTTTAATTTCGATACCTTGAAGTTATTCTCTTAACATTTAATAAGGAATAGCACTGCTCATTCAAGCAAGCACGAGAGATGCAGAATCAGGAAGTACAAACTATTTTAGGAGCCGTAAGCGCACTTTTTCTGGGAGTGAATGATATTGAACCGTCACGCTCGGCTCTCCCTCATTTGGGCAAAGCCAGCGTCAACTTCATTTATATCGTAAACGATTGCGAGTGAAAATTTGAGATATGGCACGTTTTTAGGCAACACTTGGGAACCGCCGACAGTATTATTGTTTTAGTAGATCCGATATTCTGTTTCCCAGTTATTACGTCAAATGATCGATTCTGCAAAATTTGCTTTGATACACGATAACTGTCCAAAAAATTAAACAATTTTCATGAACTTTTCTTTCGTAGGTATCTTTTGTCGCTCATACGAACCCTATTGAAAATAACCAGTATTTTTTTGTGGTCATTTTAGTTCCGGAAAAACTCGTGAGGATCGAAAAAATTGAGAGGGCAGTTCGATAGAGAGAAACGCTCTCTAATGCTTCTCTGCTTCAAAAATGCCGGGAAAACGTAAAAATATCGACTTCTAGATCAAAGCAATAAAGGTTTTAATTTTTTTTTCAAAAGCCCATATCTTAACGAGAATTTACGCCAAAACTCTATTAGAAAACACTTTGGAAATAACGATGCCTCATATACAGGGTGAGCTAGATGAAATTAAACTTTTCGCCATTTGAAGTTTTGGTGCGACACCTCACCACTTAATATTTTACTATTAGAAATAATCTGGGGATCTGGGGCAACCAAACGGTTCATTAAAGCAAAACATACAAAAAATGTCATCGATCCGATTGAAAATGACCAATTGGTGATTGATTTTCAGTTTTAAAAATCTACTTTAAACGTAAGTGTCAACCATCTGGCTATCTTCAAGGGACCAATCACAGATTCCTAAACCTCGTGATTTCTGCTATAAAAAGGCCTTCAACAATTTTCCTTACTAAATCAGTAAATACGAGAAAATTGGGATGAGACATGCAGAAAATTGGGCAGAAAATCGCAAAAAGTTACAAAATATTCAATTTGTCGGCAATTTTATGAATCTGAATAGATAGGTTTCTTTATGAACTATGAGAATGCGTCTTCCAATATTTTCACATGGCGTTTGGGTTAAAATATGTAGATTCAGAGGTTTAATTGCCTAAAATCTCGGTTTGAATCTGGAAAATAGGTCAGTAGGATTAGAGGCAGCTTCCAATGGATTTTATTTTACTTTTAGCATATCGATGCGAATTATTTTTTGTGGTAACTAAGATTTACTTTCCTGATATATCATGCAACACGTGTTTTTCTTCTTGAAGTTAAAAGTAATGATTTTTAGTTAAAAGGAAACCTAGCCCCGGAGAGTCGTATTGCAAATGCCCGGCCCCGGTAGTGAGGTCGTTAGAGCGCCACCAGTTCTGTCCAACTAAACTGAAAAAGCTCCGCGAGTGTTGTGCAGGGTGGCTAGGCCCGCTTATTAAATCAAAAAGGCACTTAATCTTAACTAAACAAGAAAACACAATCTAAAATTTAAGGAACGATATATCTGCTACTAAGTTCGTTTTTTTGAAAACAGCAACAATTCCACAGTAAAATTTGTAAGGCATGTCAAATGACTATTAAAGTAATTGATAAAATATCCAGAGTACAATATGGAGATTGTACGGAGACCAATTCTGTTGTTTATTTATACTCGGTACTGTATGCCTTACAACTAAATGCAGTAAACACTACAAACCGAAGTGATCACTTTGATCTTAACTAAGCTAATTACATCTAGGTATGCGTGCGCTAATAGCTGCACCAATTTTAAATGTAGCAACAATAATATGTAGCAATGAACGGTCACAATAATTAAATCAAATGACTCGATAAATTAATTAATAAAAGGAATAAAATTAGAATAAAACTTATTGAAACCTTGGCCGTCAATGCTTGATTTATATTATGAAGAAAGAAAATTTAGAGCGGTTATATTACTCGATAAAGGAATGAAAAGAATACAATTAGGGAAACTGTTTCAAAGCCTGTTAATGCTTTACTTATATTAAAAAGATAGAAAATTCAGAGCAATAATTAGATTAACCGGTCCGATAAACCAGTGAATAAATGAAAATAAAATTAATGAGCTATCTCTTGGCGGTCAACATTTGATTTATATTAAAAGAAGGAAATTTAAGAGCAATTATATTAAACTGATAAACAAACGAATTCATGAAAGATAAAGCTTCTGTACGATACCCAAATCCGGTCGTCGAACTCTGGTGGAGGCGCCGGGCACCTATAGATACCTCAGGTACTGCTATTCGATGGCCCCGAGGAAAAACTAGCCGAGGACTCGATAGCTCGGTGTCAAGATTGGCTGATAATTGAACTGTGGCCCACTAATTGAACTGTGGCCCACTAATTGAACTGTGGCCCACTAATTGAAGTTGTGGCTCGCTAGTAACACTTGTAGCCTTCTAGCAAAAGTGGTAGCCTGGTAGTAAAAGGTGGTAGCCTGCTGGTAAAACCCTGAAATAACCCAGAGCGCATTAGACAAAGCCCCCTTACTTTAATAAAAAAAAAACATAGCCCCCCCTTGCATAAATATATTTTCTTTATAAAACAAATTCCCCCAGAAAAAAACCATGGACTTACAATGACCATCAGCAAATAAAAGAGATACTAAGGTACAGACAACTTGAATATAAAAAAGATAGGTATGAATCACCCCTAAAAGAAAATATAAACTTTCCCGTACGATCAAAATTAAAGTTACATTAAAATAAAAATTCGGATTTGATAAAATGAAGTAGATAAGATAACATATGGGACGCAAAGCAAATGGCGGACTATGCACAAAAAAGGTTAACACAGATAAAGCAATTAAATCATTAATTTAGGCAAAAAAACGGTAGCAATAATTACCTCGTTAGTGTGTGAGGGCTATGGGAGATTCGACGGTCTCGGTCTTATATGACGAACGTGGAAAGCCTCTAGAAATAAGGGAAAAAACCATTAGCGGCATGGCGTCGTCCGCGTGCTTCACAGGCAATGGGGAAAAATAATTCCAGAGAAAATGCTTACGTAGTACAGTATTTAGATCCCGAAAAATCGGTCGTGTCAACACACCAAGAGATACCACAATATATCCCCAAAGAAAAGGGTCGTATTAAATCATAATACTAAATGTGGAGTCTCTATATGACTGCACTAGCAAACCTTCTTCTCGCATTGAAAGCTAATCTTAGAAGAACTCTCGATTGGTTTCCGTCAGTTTTCCTTGCTCCTTCTACGAGATTAAAAAAGCTACGTCGCGTCAAAAAGTAGTAATGGGCTGAAACATGCCGAGTGGTTCGATACAAGGAATGATTCTAAGATAATAAACGACTGAGTTCTCGTTTATTATGAGGATACCATGACGGCGGAAGCCACAATCAATGCATTGAAATCAAGTGATTTAAGAAATACTAGAGAATATTTCCTAACAAAACGATAAACTTTTAAAAATTTATATCGACAGCTGGCATTTATAAGAAATAGTACATTCCTATTAGTCCGGGTGGAAAGATAACATTAGAGGTCCCAAAACGATCTAGTCGTTGAGATATGATCGGCCTGAGATTGGAGTTCAGCAACCAAGGGGTTCCAAAAAGTTATGAAATATTCAAACCAACATTAAAATATGGATCGACGAGTAAAGGCAGAGTAAAGGCGGGTTTCATTAACAGAATTCTTAAAAATATAAATCGGTCTGCTGGCCGTTCTACAGTAATGTAATATAAATCAAGCCAATATATCCTAATAACAATGTGCTTCGCTTATCAACTAAAGTAAATATAGTCACAACGTGTTATAAATGCCAATACAAATATATCGTTAACCCATACTTAGAATAGAGTTAATTTACATTAAGAATTGAGGCAATTTCAAGCCTATTATCAGCAAATCGAATCAATACATTTAGAATTAATAAACCGATGAATGCAAAATACAGCATCTTCTTTCCTAAATGCGGCGTATAAATGAAATCAAGAAATATTTGTCACTGGCAGAATCGGACTGTTACAATCATTTAAAACGAGTTTTAAGTAATTTCAAAATATAGAACATTATATGTCATAATATTATTATCGAATTGTTGAAATCATCACTTTTGTCGTGTGGTCTTAAGCACATACCGTTTTTTTTTTAATTAAAGCTATTGATGTGGCAAAGTGACCAATTTCTGTAGCTCACCAACTTAGGCAAAATGGAAGTTTATGCATAACGATATTATAATATTGTAAAAAAGTTGTTAAAATTTGTCTGATCTTGAAAATTCTTGAATGCCCTTGAAATGTTTAAATAAATTTATCTGTGTTGTATATGTCTCTGCCATTCTTCTAAATAAAAAATTGCTCTGCCTTTAAATCACAAGGCCCTGATTGCATGAAGGCTTGGAGGTAGGGGCTTCATATAGCGAGTTTCTAAATCTGCCACTCGTTCATCCGCTGCTTCAAATAAATTATTGTTATCTGCACTTCACACCTTTTATAAAATTTGAGTTAGGATGGTTGGGGGTCAGCAGCTGTCATTTTGTCACTAATGCCACTAGAAAAGATTACTAGTGACCTCCTCTCATCCTTATCAGTTGCAATTAGATCGAAGTCGTATCTTGAACTGCTCTGATGTATTACGAACATAAGCCTAATATCTCATAAAATAAATACCGGTCAGGCATGTTTCGATTAATATAAATATAAATAATAGGTAAATAATTTGGCTTGCGAAAACTGAAAACAAACCGAAAAGTCTAAATAGATAATTACTTACTTTTTATTTATCTTCTATAGTGCATGCTTACAAATTGTAATTTCAGAACCGAGGAAACGGACTAGATATGAACGTCATACCAGCTTGGTTGGATGGTATAACAGGAAAAGGAGCAGTTGTGACAATTTTAGATGATGGTTTAGAAAAGGATCATCCTGACTTAATAAAAAATTACGTAAGTTTTAAAAATACTAATTTCATATTCCTGATAGTAATAGTGTGGTAGTTATCGGATATTAAGTTTCAATTAATTGCAGATTCTTAAAAATTTTTTTTTTTTTCGTTTCTAACTGAATTCATATTCATTTTTGGTTCTTAAAATTGGATTTAATCATAGTTTTAATTCTGATACAGCCTTGCACTGAGCATATCGAAACCAAAGGAATCCACTTCTTTGACAAGATAAGACAAGAAGACAAGAAATGTTTATTGACCATTTTTTTACATACAAATGCAAATTATAGCATGTTAAATATATGGTATAAAATAAACATACAATGTAAAAAAAAACAAGAAAAACAACAAAATTTACAAACTGACAGATAAAAACAACCAGTGAATCTAAGCACATTCCTAAAATACACTTCAGTTGGGTTATCCAAAAATTCATTAACAGAATAAAAACATTTTTCCAGTAAGTGGTTCTTAACAACTTTTTTAAATTTGTTCAAAGATAAATCTTTCGTTTTAGAAGTTAGTTTATTATAAAAATTTAGATTTAGTAAATTAGATTTCGATCTTGACAATTTATGGTGTGGAATAATAAGTCTATCATTTCTCATTAAATATCCATGGTTCTTGCTTGATGATGGTAGTCTATCTTTAATTGAATGAATTTCAACCAAAGTTAAAAAAATAAAAATACATGGCAGAGGCATGATTCCGTGTTGCAAAAATAAAGGCTTACAATATGCACGATATTTTGCACCACATAAGACCCTAATAGCTTTTTTTGGATCTTAAAAATTTAATTGAAGCTGAGCTGTTACCCCAAAGTGGCATTGCATATGATATATTGGAATGAAACAACGCAAAGTTACAAGTTTTTAGAACAGAAAAGCTTACAAAAGAACCCAAACTTTCTTATTAAGAATTAACACCAGACAACTCTTTTGACAGACCCTTCGTATGTAGCACCCACGATAGCTTATCGTCGATGGTAAGTCCGAGCAGTTTGACATATTGTCCTTGCGCCAATTTAGGATTATTAGGTATTTTAAGTATTTGCGTTTTATCTTTATTTAGTAGCATTTTATGAGCATCGAACCATGACTTTGCCCTATCCAAATATTGATAGGACATTATCGAAAGTTCATCAAAATTTGAGCTTTGATCTTTAAAAGTGGCATCATCTGCATAATTAGTGCATGCAGTTACATCCATAATTATGATCAACCAAATCATTCACATAGATTATGAATAAAAGGGGGCCCAAAATGGAACCATGGGCAACTCCATAGTTTAACGCACCCCTATCTAATAAAGACCCGTTAAAGAAAACAACCTGAAATCTACCGCCCACGTAGTCCCTAATTACTTTCAATTCATTGTCCCTAATTCCATAAATATCTAATTGTTGTGAGAAACGCAGTCAAAAGCCTTTGATAAGTCGCACAACGTCAAAACACTACGCAATAGCTCTTCAATAGCGCTTTCGTAGTTGACCGTCCCGCTCTAAAACCAAACTGGTTGTCGTTTAGAATATCAAATTTTTCCAAATAAATAGTCAGCTAGTTTTTTAAAATTTTTTCTGAGATTTTGCCAAACAGAGGAACAACACTAATTGGATGACAGTTATCGGGACTGTTTATATCTCATTTTTTAAGAAGAGGTGTAACTCTGTTTGTTTTAAATGCCTGCGGAAACTCATCATTATACAAGCACCTGTTTATCAGTTCTGTCAACGGTGTTATAATTAAATCTATACCTAGTATTAGCCAAAATTCTATGAATAATTTCAAAAACATCAACCGCTGAGGAGCTATTTAGTGTCATAAAAGTATCATAAACTTCAGTTTCTGTAACAGGATTTAGTTTGAATATACTCGATGTACGATTTACCTTTGAGCGAAAAGTATCACGGTCCACAGACGGTAGTTTCTTTACTAACTCGTCTGCGACACTGACAAAAAATTCGTTCATCTGATTAGCTGAAAGGCTCGATTTGTTCTCGGAATTTATTTTATTTTTATTTCTTTCGCTATTTATTACTTTCCAGGCAGATTTGCATTTATTTTTAGAACTTCTCAAATATGAATCAAATGCCTCTTTTTTTAGTTGTTATTATAGTTTTTTTATACTGTTTATACATCTGGTTATAGATTTCCCTATACCGGGGAGAATTAGAATGTTGGCTAAATAATTTTATGGAATGTACATGCTCCCTCATAGATTTTAATTCGTCGGTAAACCAGTTTTTTAATTTATTAGTGTTAGTTTCTTGAGTTTTAAGAGGAAAATATTTGTTTATGTTTGTATAAAAAAGGTCGGTAAGAAAATTGCTCAAATAATCAATGCTACATTCATTGGATTTATAGATTTCCCAATTTATACTTGAAATTTCTTCTCTAAGAGAAATAAAGCCCTTTGTTGGGAATTGCCTTTTGGTCACAAAAACGTTTCTGTTCTTTGTAAAGTGCCGTGAAAAATTATTCCTTGTCCAGAGAGATCTGAGAATGGAAGTTTAATTACTCCCGATCTGTAATCATCATCAGACAGATCTGTCAAAATATTGTCTATTCAGTTTTCCAACCGAGTCGGTTCGAAGATTGTTTGCACAATTCCAAAGCTTTTAATTATATTATACAGTTCACAAAGCTCTGGCGAAGAGACATTAAAATGAAAGTTAAAGTCTCCTAATATTAAAATCTTTTTGTTGTATTTATTAAATATATAATTCAATAAACCTTCAAAATTGTCTAAAAATGGTTCGACACAGCTTGATCTATATAAACACAGAATCAGGTAGTCACCCAAATCTATACCACAAAATTCAGAGTTAAATTCAACATTAAACTCTCCAAAATCAAGAAGCCTAAAATTTAAATTTTTCCTTATGAAAATCGAAACCCCGCCCCTAGTTTTTATTGTCCTACAATAAAAACTCGCTAGGTTGTTTTCCGGTAAATAAATCTGTTTGATGTTTTCAGTATTTAGAAAATGCTCTGAAATGCAAACAATATCAAATGGAAAGGCATCCAAAAACAAGGATAACTGATCTACTTTGTCAGTCAACCCCTGCATATTTATGTGAAATGCACTTAGATCAGCCCCAAAGTTAAATTTTGAGCAATTTCCTGAAAAATATTTAGTCAAAGAGTCATTAAATTTCTTATCTGGACACAGTTGACACTTTTCTTCTGTGAAAAAAACCTGTTAACACAGGTTCCTTTTGGCCATATAGATGGGTTCAAGGCCTGCTCCAGGTGTTCTTCTCGAATGGTTATCTTAAATGAAGAGTAGTACTCTGGATATTTTGATTGCAGCTTTTCGCACTTGACTTCAGGAAAAATTTGCTGTAGAAATGCCTGTACTTGATCTTCTGTTGTTTTGGGATGCAATTTATAAACATGCAAAAATGACAAAGCATCGCAGGTTTTCAGAGTAACATTTGATTCGACGCTGTTTCCAACGATTAGATTGTTTGGTTTTGTATTGCGGCGACGCCTTTGTCTCGGGAACTGGAATCCATCAAGATCTTCTTCTGCATATTTCAAGCTTTTTTTGGCCGCAGCAATGGCTTGTGCAACATCTTTTTTTGCTATTTTAGATGAAGCGTTCCCTGTTTCTAAAAGCACCGAGGGTTTTTGTTGATTTACCCACGTATTTGTTATTTTAAGTTTTGCAGTATTCTGCTTGGGCCAGGACCTTTTTGGATTTCTGCGTGTTTGCTTTCTTTTATCCGTATATGGCGCTGATGTGGATGAAATTTGCAATAAATCTCGTTTATTATTTATTTCATTATTATGAAACATTGTCTTATAAACGGTAATCATATCTGATTGATCAACAACACGGGACTCCAAATGTCCAATTAAATGATTGTTTCGCTCCAATTCTATGTTAAGGAAATTGTACTCACAATTTTGTTGTATCTGCTCTCGTTTACATGTAGCATTGCACTTCAATCATTTTATTTTCAAGTATTTCTTCATTTCCTTGAGCTGCTAAGCACTTTTCGCAGACGTTTTGTGATCACTAAAGATTTCCGGTACTTTTCGGTTTACAATGATGTCTAATAATTATTTTTTACTCAATTTTGCAAGCCGAGTTAAAAGTGTGGGTTTGTCGTGCGTCACACTTGATGATTTTTTTCATTTTTGCATATTTTTTTATTTTTCATATTTATACCTTTATTAACCCTCGGCGCAAGGGATTTCAACTATAACGACTTACAGTGTTGACTTACACCTCATTTGTAATTAAAAGTGGTTAGTTTAGCATAAGAGATAGATATCGCCACATTCGCTTAATTTTTAATTTTTCTCTGGCTAATCCAAAGTTTTTAGGAATTTTCAAAATACCCAACATTAACTTCTTGACTGGGTTCAAATTGATAATTTGCATCCCATATACGACGAACATTTGTTTGGTTATGAACACTATCACGATGGTTACTCAATCACAGGTCAAATCTTGTAAAGATCAGGAAATTCGGTAAGAATTGATAATAAAAATAAAGCTGAGGGCGAGCTACATTCAGCTGAAAAACCGAATCATAAATTTCATCACCTTTTTTGGTTGATAACTATGCATGCAGGCACAATAGCTTCTTCCCTAAGTTCTAAGTAAAAGGTGTTTTTTATAACTGGAACACTCAGCAACTTTCTTATTATAAAGGTAGGTTTAAATCTGAAAATTGCTTGATAAATTATAACGAATTTCAATGCTATAACGAATTTATTTTGTATATATTTTCTTTTTAAATTCCCTGGGAAATTAGCTTCCTAAAACTATCAAGCACTCTTTGGATATCTTGTATAGTTTTCGAGATATTTACGTTTAAAGTTATAAATTATTTGCTTTTTCACACGTTAAGTTAGTAATATTTAACATAAAATTTCAAGTAAGCCATGCATGACGTTAAAATTTTAAACGTAAATATCTCAAAAACTATACAAGATATCCAAAGAGTGATTGGTAGTTTTGAAAAGCTAATTTTTCAGGGAATTTAAAATTGAAAAATATACAAGGTGTCTCATTAAAAAAAAGTGAATTTATTGTCACACTCCGTATACCGAGGGTGACAAAAAAATCCTTATAGCATTAAAATTTGCTATAATTTATCAAGTAATTTTCAAATTTAAACCTACCTTTTATCTTCAATAATAAGAAAGTTGCTGAATGTTCCAGTTATAAAAAAACACCTTGTACAATATCCAGTTATGAGCTCCATAAGAATGATCCAAGAATTTTTATTTACCACAGTCTCAGCCCATACGTTAATCTTTTGAGACTGTTGTAGAGTCTGCGCTTTTTACATACCAGGAAAATTCCTGTGTGCCGAATAACAACTAACGGCATCATTCTGTCAATTAAATGAACATGTGATCTGGCATGTCCTCACCAAATTCTTGCTGACTGAATCAGGCAAAATTTATCTTGTTTTCAAAATCGCACTGATTAATGTCTGTGGTGAAATATTGAAGTTAAGCCTTATTAAAATTTTATGTTAGTTAAATTATTTTCCCGGTCTTAACTCAAATCAATAGCATTTAATATAAGTTGTATGAAATCGCAATAAATGCAGAAATTCAATTTAATTATTTTCCGTTCACTAAGAATTTGCGTAAAGTTTGGTGCTGCCGAACTGAAAGTCAAGTTGCATTATTAAATTTTCTAAGCAGTTCCCGAGCTTGTCATCTTAGCTCTATTATACTAATTACTTTTCAAATCAAAACTTTGTTTATTAGCGATTCCTAAGGAAACTTATGAGTTTAAACCTTTTATTTTATTTTATGTTACTTTACTTAGTGTTATATTTCCTTTTGTAATTTGGCCATATAAAATAACGGGGTTGTTAAATCAACAAATCGTCATTCTAATTTATGCTATAAATACTCTTAATTTGGCTGCTAAACATGATTTCGCCTCGCCGCATATTATTGTTCACATATGTCTTAATAACCCAGAACGTGGCGTGGTGATATAAATAGTTGAAAGGAGCATTTCTCTTGCATCACATTCCGTACAAGGATGTAATTATGTAATTTCAGATATTAAATGCGCCGAACGACAAAATACATATTCAAGGTCAGACTTTAGGGCCACCTAAACCCATAGTCTCATTCCTCCCTCTCGTTCAAAGTATCCTTCCAGTCAGAGATCCGAATAAGTGATTCATACCAATTCATTCAGACGGCGAATGAAGAGTGGTACTAAAGCATGGATTCTGGCCAAGCAAAAGAAACCGTCCAGCCTCCGTTGGGCTCATCAGACCAAAATCTGATCTCCGCAACCTGTGAACTTGCTATCAAAGCACAGAAGTCACAAGTACCCCGAAAGGTTTGGTACTACAAATCTGCAAGTGGTGTAACCTTCGCGAGTTTTATTTTTCTCCTCCTTGGAAAGATGTTTGCTTTAGGAATCAAAGAATCTCTGAATCTGCTGATAAAATAACTTAAGTTATCCTAGCTGATAGCTGGTATGGAGGTATTCATCCTCTCTTCTATGAAACATATCTCAACCAGTCAACCAAGGTTTGGGAAAAACTGCCCAAGAGCGGTCAATGCTAAAAATGCCGCCTACCGCAAATGGCGCCGAGATCTGACAGCCGAAAATCGAAACATATTCATCACGACTAGAAACCAGTGTAAGCGAACCATTGATAAGAGCAAGGAGGAATATAACGAGCAGGTCAAGAACGGTCCTAACGGATCGAGGTTCTTTTGGCCAGTTGCCAAAGCTGTCAATCAGGGTTTGTCAAAGACGTCAATTCATGAAACTTTATTTGATGATAGCTCAATAGCGAAAACGGCCAAAGAAAAGGCGAACCTTCTTGACGAAATGTCGGTCCTACCTTAGATCCTTAGATCCTCAAGAAAAGACTCCCCCAACTATCCCGAGAGCGAATTCCTCAATGCCAGATCTGGAATTTCGCCATCGCGAAGTGAAACGAATACTCAAGGCCTAGACATTAACAAGGCCACAAGACCGAATGGCGTTCTCGCAATAATGTTTAAGAATGGCTACTGAACTAATAGCGATCGAGAGCTACGGCGAATCTCCTGCAGTGGCTCTCGACATATCCAAAGCATTTGATAGGGTGTGCCATTACGGATTGTTAAACAAATTGACAGCATACCAACTACCACCAACAATGCTGCTATAGATTTCCAATTTCTTAAGGGATCGAAGCATCCGAGTTGATATTTATGGACATCTCTGAGAGAAATTTAAAATCAATGCCGGAGTTCCTCAGGGGTGTGTATTATCTCGCACTCAATTCCTACTCTATATCAAGGATCTCTTAGACAAAACAAATAGTTCTATTTACATCTTTGCAGACGAAAACACTCTATATCCTCATTCATGTCGCTCCAATAACCGCTGCTCGTTCCCAACGCGAGCGAGAAGATCAAATTGCTGCCATCAAGAAGGCACGGAATGGAATGGGGTGAGGAAAACAATGTCCAGTTTAACGCAGGAAAGACCCAAGCAGCTGTATTCTCAAAAAAGCAAACACCGCAGGTCCTGGCTTATCAATGACAAGACAAACACTGACTCTGGCCTCATCCATAAGCTTGCTGGGTGTCAACGTAGAAAGCAATATGTCTTCGCGTAATCACATCATCAATATCGCCAAGCCAGCAGCTTAAAAGCGAGGCGCACTCTATAGAGCAAAAAAGTTGTATACACCTCATCAGGTCTTACTGCTATATAAGTCCCACAATTTGACCATCTCTGGAATACTGTTCCCATGTGTGGAGCTCAACACCCAAACACTTGCTCAAGATATTTAACTCTATGCAGAGTGCAGTCGCAACTTATGCGAACTAACAGAAATGTTGCATCAATTGAATGAAGCTTCTAAAAGCATAGGGCTGACAATGAACATAAGCAAGACCAAAACAATGAACCCCGGCAATGCTCATATCAATATAGGCGATCAGATAGTTGAGAATGTCAAAGAATACATTTATCTAGGGCATACAATCAAACTAGGAAAAGAAAATCAAACAGCGGAGATAACTAGACGAGTGAGACTCACGTGGGCTGCTTTCGGTAAACTTAAACACATAATGAAGAACACTGACATCCCAATTAACCTGAAACGAGAGGTCTATGATAAATGCATTTTGCCGGTGGCAACGTATGGATTGGAGACAACAACACTGACTCGACAGAGTGCTGATCGCTTGAGGGTGGCTCAGAGAGCTATAGAACGTGCTATGTTGGGGTTTTCCCTTAGAGATAGAGTGAGAAATGAAGAAATTAGAAGAAGGGCCAGAGTTACAGACGTAATATCACGAGTGGCCGAGTTAAAGTGGAGCTGGGTAGGGCATGTTGCACGCCAGAGCAGTGAAAAATAGACCATCAGGGTTGTACTTTGGCGACCCAGAGAAACAACGAGAAGTAGAGGTAGGCCACAAAGGCGCTGGATAGATGATATCAAGGAAGAAGTAGGTCGAAGGTCGCAGCTAGTTCCGGATAGCACAATACCGACAGAAGTGGAAGAGACACGGAGAGGCCTATGCCCAAAAACGGATGGAAGAAGGCTGAAGAAGAGAAGAGAAGAGAGAGCAATCCGTTTTGTTGATGACTCAGAGTTGACTAAAGACCTTGATAGCCTTGAACATCGAAGAAAAGTGGTGGATTTATCACCTTACTATCTATACACTAGGGAAGGTGTTCGAACGAACTGGCACTTATGATTCCACCCAGAGTTGTGCCAAACAGAAAGACCCGTCGGACACAAGCTGCTCGTCAATATATGATTCAGTTGCGAATATCTAGGATATCGCTGTTACAGGACAACTTTTTCTGGGGAACTTTTTTATGGCAGTGGCACACACACTAAAGGGAAATCCTAAGGCACTCGACGAGCGGTGTGTGTGCGAAGAAGTTGATTGACATAGTTCTTAAATAGCTGTGGGTTGTAATTAAGGGCAAACAGATGTTCTGGGAGTGAGTTCCACAGTGATGCAGTGCGACAGGCAAAGGAGTCCTTGTAAAGTGGTGATGTTCTAGGTGTTTCCAGTTGTACGACGACTGACAGTCGTTCCTGTGAGCGGGCCAAATCCTGGGAACATCTGCCGTGAAAATATCTGTAAAACAAGGATATGTCGGCCACATGTCTGCGTTGTTCCAAACTATCCGGATTCCGAGTCTGCCTCACTCTGTAATGGATATCCGACTAACGCCTTTCCCAAACACTACAACCGTTTCAAATCCAACATCCACCGTCATCTCCGCACACGCTCGTTGAGTGGTGTAGGATTTTCCTTTTGTGTGTGTGTGTGTGCCGAACAACAAAAAGAGATTGCAATAGTATCGTCAAAAGAACAAGTGACACTCCCTTTATCTACAATGTTTATTACATCATTTATGTATATTTAAATTAGCACTGTGCAAACTCTAGTCTCTTCTCAGTCAAGGCATTACATTTTAACTCCTTGGGGTATACTAAAAATAATTCGAATGGCCGAAGGAAAAATTCCTCTAATACTGATTTTTGGCCAGTAGAATTTGATATGGCATATTGTGGAGGCCGTCGCATGGCTTAGGAAGGCAGCTTTCAACTTTTTACTATTTTACTATTACTGTTATTATTAACTTACATATACGGGATGGACTATCGAAAACGTAATGCAAAGCATAACTGCCAGGGGAAATTTCTTTCGAAAAAATGCAAAAACATGTCAAGTTTGTTTGTCAGGGGGACCACTTTTGACTAAAAAACCATTGCAAAATCTTCAACCCCTAAGCGGGGGCGCCATCCTTCAAAAATTTTATAATAGGAATGGGGGTCATTAAAAAGGGTGTTTGATTCTCTAGACAATGATGCTTTGCTTTTGAAAATCGATCCGCTCGTTTAGAAAATATGGAGCTTTGATATGTCAACAATACGTTTATTCAAAAACCTTTAATAATTGTACATAAAAAACCTACCGTGTTAATCAAGTAAATGCTGGAAATGTTGGCCACCAACCTCCATACAGTGACTCAGGTTATCTTCAAACCGTTGTCGTACGTTCTGGAGCATTTGCGGTGTTACTTCACGACATACCTTAAAGATTCGTCCTCGCAGGTCTTCCAATGTGGCAGGTGGAGTGGTTTGTTTTTTATATGTCCCCATAAAAATAAATCTAAAGGTGACCGAGGAGGCCACTTAATTGTACCCCTTCGTCCTATCCAGCGACCTGCAAACATATTGTTTAAATAATTTCTCACTTTTTGCGAGTAATGTGGAGGAGCTCCGTCTTGTTGAAATATTAATTCCTCTTCAATGTATGCAGGGCAATTCTCTATAATATTCTTTAGAGCTAGGTCGATGGTATTTTGGAGCAAATCCAGGTACATATCACCTGTTAAATTTCCAGGAAGGAAAAAAGGACCCACAAGGGAATCTCCAAAAATGCCAGCCCATACATTCAACTTTTGGTGAGCAATTAATAATGGTAATTTCCTATTTAATGTGTGTTTTTCAGACGAGTGCACTTTCTTTTTGAACGGTTTAGTCAATCGGCATAATTGTCGTTACTGGGCTGATACCAATCCAAGGGTTTTTCACGAGGTACATACACAACACCCTCAAAAGTTGAATGTATGGGCTGGCATTTTTGGAGATTCCCTTGTGGGTCCTTTCTTCTTTCCTGGAAATTTAACGGGTGATATGTACCTGGATTTGCTAGAAAATACCATCGACCCAGCTCTAACGAATATTATAGAGAATTACCCTGCATACATTGAAGAGGAATTAATATTTCAACAAAACGGAGCTCTTCCACATTACTCGCAAGATGCGAGGGGTGCAATTGAGTGGCCTCCTCGGTCACCGGACTTAAGTCCATTAGATTTTTTTATGGGGACGTATAAAAAACAAAGCTTATACTGCTCCACCTGCCACATTGGAAGACCTGCGAGGACGAATCACTAACGTATGTCGCGAAGTAACACCGCAAATGCTCCAGAACGCACGACAACGGTTTGAAGATAACCTTTATGGAAGCTGGTGGCCAACATTTACTTGATTAACACGGTAGGTTTTTATGTACAATTAAATAGGTTTTTGAATAAACGTATTGTTGACATTTCAAAGCTCCATATTTTCTAGCAAAGCAGCAATATCTAGAGAATCAAAAGCCCTTTTTAATGAGGTATCACTTGATCCACATTCCTATTTAAAAAATTTTGACGCCCCCGCTTAGCGGGTTGAAGATTTTGCAATGGTTTTTGAGGCAAAAGTTGTCCTCCTGACAAACAAACTTGACGTGTTTTTGCATTTTTCCGAAAGAAATTTCCCCTGGCAGTTATGCCTTGCGGTACGTTTTCGATGGGCCACCCTGTATTTACATTGGTAAGACTCAATTAAATTTTTCCACAGTTTTTAGTTTATTCCTATAAACGATTCGAGATATTTGCGTTGTGGGACATAAAATCAATTTAAGTTTGAGATGTTCAGTACAGTGAAATGTTGATATTTACTACCAACAATGTTCTTCAAAAATAATTCTTTTTATGAGGTAACACCACTAAACTAGCCATCTAGTTATTACGTGAAATATGATCGATTTTGAAAGCTTTGTGTTGAACCATGATTAAAAATGGATCGTTATTATTACTTATTAGAGACAAAATTTTGAGTGGAATGGTATACAGTTGCATTTTCATGCTGCAAATGGAGCACATTCAAAAGGCAATAAGCGCTTTGTTCTCGATACAACAGGGCATAACATTTTGTACATAATTACTCTCAAAAATACACGACCGTTACATTAAATCACCCCACTTTATTTTTCCAATGAGTTTGGAAATATATAATCGTTTGCTTTTTCACAAACAGCTTTAATTTTTTCGGTAAATTATTATTGTTCTAATATACTTTGTTTTTATGTTACTTATGAGGAAACCTTTACGTCGGAAATTTATCTAAGTATTCAACCTAAACACTTGTTCCCAACGGTTTAGAAAATGCAAGTTATAAATACATTAAGTAAGCATGTTATGTTTTATCCGATTTATCCGATTTCTGTGGTAAAATATTTTATTTATCGAAGTTGTTCCTTACTTTACGTTCTTTAGTTAAATATTTTCCCGGTGTCTTAACTCCAATCAATAGCCTTTAATATAAGTTGTATAAAATCGCAGTAAATGCAGAAATTCGATTTAATTTTCCATTGAGTATAATTTACGTAAAGTTTGGTGCAGCTGAACAGAGAGTCAAAATGCATTATTAAATTTTCTAAGCG
>JAEQML010037669.1:0-94194 GCA_016904865.1 Pissodes strobi | reverse complement strand
ATTGCGACCAAAGGCAATATTCCAGATGGCAGATTAAGACTGAGAAGGAATTTCCAAGTGGAATTTCCATCAAGGGAAGAGTGGCTGTCAGGCCAGGTATGTACGCCGAGCGGCGCACACGCATGGTACACTGACGGCTCATGGATGGCTAATACACAGTCATCCGGAGCCGGTGTATACCTAGACAACACTAAATCAGGCTATTTTGGAAGTAGCAACCAAGGCGGAAGTAACAGAAGGTGTAGAGAGTATATATATTTACTCGGACAGTCAAGCCGCTCTCAGGGCGATCCAAAGACCCAGGGCAAGCTGTAAGCTAGTTCAGGAATGTAGAGACGCCCTAGACAGATTGGCTGTGCGCAAGGAAGTAAGACTCAGATGGGTTCCAGGGCACAGTGGCATCGAGGGCAACGAACGGGCCGATGAATTGGCAAGACAAGGCTCAATGAGCCACTTCGTCGGTCCAGAACCTGGTCTGGGCTTAAGTAAAAGGCAAATCTCTCAGGAACTAAATAACTGGGCCTGGAACAAGACAAAGCACAATTGGAGAGGAAAAGAAGGATGCAGACAAGCCAAAGAAATGATTCTAAATCCTGACGGATCCAGAGCAAGGCGACTGCTAAAAAAGAGCCGAGAGGAAATCAGGAACTTGGTAGGTATTCAGACTGGGCATGGAAGCCTAAACAGACATCTGCACCTTATCGGCGTGAGGGACAGCCCACTCTGCCTGAACTGCGGGACAGGGGAGGAGTCCTCATACCACTATACAGGAATTTGTGATAGGTGGAGTCGCCTAAGGAGGAAGATACTGGGAGCACCAACACTTGCTCGGGAAGATCTAAAGGATCTGGACTGGGAGGACGTCCTCACCTTTATCAAGGTGACGGGCCGTTTCAGTGCGGGCCGGGTGTTGGAAGTAGCCAGGTAGGGGAGGGCGGATCGGGGATGGTGAAAAGGGACTTATAGGCCTACTTATCGGGCCTCGGCCCCCCCACCCTTACTACTACTACTACTACTACTACTACTACTGCCTATGCTTCAGAGACCTGGGTATTAACAAAAACAAACATGGAAAGACTAAAAGTAACCCAAAGGGAAAGGGCAATGCAGGGCATACGACTGCAGGACAGAAAGACCAACGAATGTATAAGAAGAAAACTAAAATGGCTGACGTAGCTGAACGAATAGCACAACTAAAATGGCATCGGGCCGGACACTTGGCAAGAAGGAGGGGGGGGGGGGATAAAGATGGAGCAGAAGAGTGATTGAGTGGAGACCCATGACAGGGAAAAGAAACCGCGGTCTATGTACACAACACTTTCTATATATTTTCATATTTAATTAATGAGCCGGTATTATTGAGTTAGGTTCTGTTAGGGGTAGAGCGGAGCGGTCGCTTCATATTTATCGCCAATAAAATTTTATGTAACTTTGTTTAAAATAACACTTTGCGGTAAAATCTGACAAAGCCGCATAAAGAGCATATGCCAGTCTTACTTGATTTTTGATATCCCTTCAAATTTGTGAGACGAATTACGAAAGAAAATGGCGTTAAAATAGGTGCAACTTGAACCTCTTTCCAGTAAAAAAAAGAAGCTTCAAATTATGGCCAACAGTCATTTTCAAAGTTTAGTTTGTTACGTCTTCGTTTAGTGTTGATCACTTTTTATGTAATGAAATTGTCTAAAATTCATGGACCTTTATTGTATACAGAAGCATGCATGATTTTTCCTAAGTTTAAAGCCACATAGGGCAGAAGTCCCATTTTAATAAGCAACAATTCAATAGAAATGAGGGCTAATAGTTAAAGTAACGTTTATGATAAGGGGGGGGGGGGGGGCATTTTTTTATACCACTAATACTAATACCAAACCCAGATGTTTAGATCCGCCCCTGAATGATATAAAAAACTACAGATTTCACTCGTAGCTTTCTCACGAATTTACCTACAAGGTTTATTTTAAGGGTTCTAGAAAAACTCTTTATAGGAACGTTGTTATTTTGCCAAAGTATTTCCAAACCCAGGACGAAATAGGTCGCTTCGAGTGGTTACTTCAGGAACCCTAGCTATTCTTGAAAGCAAGAGAAGGGAGCGGTCCCTGAGAGCTCCCGGGGAGTGTTCCCTCATTCAAGCTCCCCAATAGAAAAACGCCCTATTCTTGAAACACCGCACCGGTGAGTGTCAGGGAGGGAGCATCATCGGGGAACAGCGTTGCCAGTTTGTTCAACCAATGAAATTGCAGAAAATTTTCACGGACTTCACACACATAACCTTATTTTTTGTTTAGTTAATCAAAAATAAATTTAACTTGTTTTTGTTTTGGAAAATAAAATGTTTTCTACAGAAAAAATGGAATTTAAATCCAGACAATTGAGTTCTAAACAAAAAGAAGCAGAGGCAGAGGCTCTTGTGGGTTGAGCTAAAAAAAGGGGTGACCATGTCAATTATGTCATGACAGAGGTCCTTATCCACCCTGAATAATTGCACAAATTTTCTATTAGATCATTGAAATGCATTTGTTTGAGCAAAACCTCTCTCCCAATATACAATTCTGCCATCGCTTCCTCAACATTATCATTAATAATGTCATTCCACAGTATTGCATTAAAATTTTCCATATTTATTTTAGATATACGGATATACCTAAATAAATGTTTGAACTCACTTTACTTAAAACTTAAAACATGCAAACAGAACAACACAATTTTAGGTTAGGTCCTATTTCTCTGAATCTCATATCCTTAGCTTGTCTAAGCTCAGATCTCTAGTAAGAGAACTTCAAGCTCTCTTCGGGGTAGTTCCCTCCTCTAATATTTTTTCAAGAATAGGGTGTTCTATATTTTTAAGAGAACCACGCCCACTTCTCTCACAAGTTCTACTCCCTGAAATTCCAAAATTTAGTTTTGTCGGTTCCTTACGCCCTCGGAGCGAGCAAAATGAACGAAATATAGACACATGGTTCTACTTAATGCGTCACAAATTATCCCACAGAACTTTTGTGACACGAAACTTGGCAACGTTACGGTACGGACTGAGCAATATAAATAATTGAGAACCGAACCTGTTCGGTTTGTTAAGCTCAGGTTTCACTATGTCAAAACGTGAGCTTACCGAACCGACCACTTTACTTTTCAAGGCCCTCTCGTCTCCAGACTCTAGATCTCAATTTGAAATGAAATCTAGAAGGGTGACTTGAAAAACAAAATGTTGGATGTGTTAAACTCACGTTTTGACACATATTCAGGCTTGCCACCACCGATTTCGTAGACACAGTCCTGATTTTAGACCACAAGTCACGATATGTAGGTATTTAAGTATTTGTATATTTGTTTGGTTGGTTTAAAAGGGCACAAGATAAGTGAAAACCCCATAAAAGCTCTTGTAAAATATTCACGATTTTGCAAAAAACAAAATCACTAGAAAGGGAGATAGTGCACTTTAATCCAAAAAATTTTTGGATGTGTTACATTTGAGCCGAAAAAGAGCCTCTAAAATTCGAGTTTTGAGGTTAAATTGGTCTAAAACGACTATCCTCTCCTACAGAGAGGCACAAGATTGTCAAACAGTGCATATTTTTTAAGGGATTACTGATTACGTAGTTACCAAATCTAAAGGAAGATAAATGATTAAAAGACTGTTCAAACCCAAAATTTAAGAGGACGTATGATGTTACAAGTTATACGAAATACTATTCCATGCATTGCCTTCCGCTCGCTCCGGGAGCAAAACGAACAGAAACTAACCCAAAGTAATGTAAAAACATATTTGAAGAACACATACACACAAGCAAATACTTAATGTATTCAATCCATAAAATCAGTGTGCATTTGCATTAATTCACCTAAATATAAGAAAGTTACACCCTTTTCCTAATATAGAATAAATCTGGCAACATTGTCTGCTGGAAAATTGACGTTTTGGCTATTGTGACAAATGACGGTAACAAGGAGGATGAGGATTATTCACAATGTAAAAGTCTATTTTATTTAATGGCGCTATCAGCCGCTTCGAGTTAGGGCCGGAGCAAAACAGAGGCATCTCGTTCTACCCAGGTAGAATATTTTCACCCGTGAATTTATTTTCAAATGTGTATTGATTGCCTACCTATAATCTCTAGTGATTTTTTCTTGCCAATCGTAGGCTGAAATTATTAATCTCCTGGTAACCTTACCAAAGACAAACTTGGTAAAGTTACCAGGCGATTAATAATTTCCATTGATAGCTAAAGACACGCGCTTTTCCTTGACTTAGATCGCACAATACGCTCCGGCTCTGCTCTAAATCCCATTAAATTATTTAAAAGGACCGATTAATTAACGTTTGAAACATCTTACCGAGGGCATCTTTGTCCGCTGGTGAAAACTCGTGCCACTTGTCCTTGAACATCGCCAAACCAATTTCGCCCCACGCGGCATTTTTCAATTCGTGGTTCCCGTGCACACCCCTGTTGTCGTACAAACAAGGTCGCATTTTAACTTCGTCGATTAACAATGCGGAATCTATCTTTGGCCTGAAGCTCATGTCGATTGAATTAATTCCTTGCGCTTAATGTCAACAATTATTTATTGAAAACGTCGAAAATATTTTGCGTCTTGGCGTTTGTCGCACGACAACGCTGCTGTTCTACGACTCACGTCACGCGGCAATCCGCGACATCGCAGTGGGCTGTGATTCGTGTGGATTCGGCCCGTCTCGCTTGTCGGCGTTGCGCGAAGTCGTGGCCCTGAAAAGGCTGACGTAATTCTAGGCCTGCTATGATATGATGATTCCAAAGACCATTATATTTAGATAATTAATAATGGCGTTTGATTTTTATAAATTGATTTAGTAAGTTGAATTGCGTTTTTCTCAAGTCCATTTCGTGCCTTTCGACAGAAAAAAAATATATATATTTCCCTTTCATCTTCACCTGACAAAAAGCGATTTCAAAGGGAAGAAAGAAAGGGGATTTCTGTCTTTCTCAAAAGGCATTCATAAAACTTTGACTGACAGTTAATCGCACACGGGCAAAGCCTCCTTATACCACGAGTAGGGTCGAATGTAAATCTTCCTTGGCCAGTCCTGCTATACAATTATGACCCTTACATTTCGGAACGCAGGATCTATAATTCCAAATTATAGCTGGCTCTTTACGTATGGCGTACAGAACCGGTGCAAGGCCCAATTCTGACAAACTTTATTTGTGTTTATGTAAATAAGATGTGTACAAAAATAACTTTAAAAAGGCATTTTCGAATGGCATCTGACAATACCGACATAGGTGTTATTCATAATCCCCTTTCTTGAAAATCACGTTTTGTCAGATGCAGATGAAAGGAAATATTGTTTTTCTGCCGAAAGGCACGAAATGTATTAAACTACTTGAGAAAAACGCAGTTCAACTTACTAAATCAATCCGTAAAAAATCGTATCAGTTCTAAGGTGTTATTGCATCTAGCCACCTTTAAGGATGATCAAAATAACCCGATTATATTCGGTTGACAAACGGTGACGTCATAGTAAATTTTGAATCTGCCAAACAGAAAAGCGGCCTTTTTAGTCGGTTAGTTTGTCCATCTGGCCTGTTCACTTTTACCACTTGTCTCTGTTGCGTTTAAAATACCGAGAAAATGTCAAATTCTTATCGAACGTTTTTTTTTATGAAATTATAGAGGGTGTAATAATTATATAGGGTAACACTACTGTTCTATATTCTTACATAAGTAGATATATAATTCATATTTCTTAAAACTTGTACATCTTGCTTAAGTCTGTCTCCTGCTCATCTCCTAATTATACTCACCTGAAAAGCATTGAAAGGTTAAAAAATTAATGTGAGCTTATACCTATAAAGTATGCTATGACATTTTTCTGTTAGCATCCCAATAAATTCATTTATGTTATGTCTTGAATTGTGCTGTTTTTAAATTAGGTTGGAGCCTGTTAGAACAGAACCAAGCGTTACTGGATTAGTTGGTTTAATGTATTGTATTTGTTTCTTTTTTCTGTTTATTTCTATTTGTATTTTTTACGAATATTATTTTGAGAGTAAATTCGTGCTAAGTTTCTCTATATTATAGTTCTGCATAAATATTGTGTTTTTAGTTTATTTTATTTTTCAGATTATTCTATCATGCTGCCATATTTCGTCCTTAAAAAATTCTCAAACTTACTTTTGAAAGCATCGCTTTCCTAATATCAAGTCGTCTTGTAGCCTTTGGCACCATCGCTAAATGGCTTGACCGATCAAACCAGTTCATTCGGAACGGTAAATGTTATGACGTCATTACATGTATGATACTTGTCAAAATACCTGTTAAATTACATCGATTTTCGGTCAACCAGAAGCCCAAAAAGTTCGCATTTAAATACTAGCAAACTAAGAAAGCTTATTTTTCATTTTAATAGTACATACTGGAATTCGACCGCATATTATTGCTAAAATCAATAATCCTATATTTATCCTATACAACAAAAGTTAATTCGTAAGCCCATTATCGTTCACAACAGAACTGGGAAATGAATATATAACGAAAATATAAATAAAATCCATATTATGTAGAAGACCTTAAGAGCCAATTGGTGAATGCTATATTAATCAGTGTTTTGAATATTGTACATCTTAATGAGCTAATCGCGGCATACTCTATCGGCCCACAAGAGTCTAGGGCTCCTACTAAATTTTCGATGCGAAACCGTGCATGCGCAATGGCGAAACAATAATAGTAGGTATTATTATGGCTTTGCCTGGCCCTCCAGCTCCGCTCGCTTCGGGGGAGCAATCAACAGAAACTAACCAAACTAACCCAAAATTAAGAAAAAAAAATTAATTAACATTTTGTGTGTGCTTAAGACCACACGATAGAAGTGAACACTTCAACAAGCGGGGTCATCGTTGGTCAGAATTTCCCATTTTTGTCCAGGATCTTCTTTTTACCCCGGCAGCCCCGGCTACATCCCCTGAAAATTTAAGCCCTTTACCTACACGGGAACGGTTTTCCCCCCAAATCCACCCTTAAATTAGAGCCCTAAGGTGGCCACCCGTGGGGCGCACCTACCATAAAAATTTTGACCCCGTACCTCTTCCCGTTCTCATGAAACTAATTATTTGAGTTTTTCCTTCTCACCCCTTCTCTGTCCAAACGGAGTACGGGATCCCGTTTTCGTCCAGGATCTTCTTTTTTCTCCGGCTACATTTCCTGAAAATTTCGGCCCTCTACCTATACGGGAACATGCCAGTAGAAGGAGCATATATCCGAGAGTGACGCGTGACGTTACATATCCGAGCGTGACGACTCGGTCTCATTCAGCCCCCACAAAAAAAAACGCAAAACGCCCCTAAAGAAGTTTTCACTTCAAAAATAAACATAACCTTAGAAAAAGGGTAAACAAAACATCTGTCGCCACCGACGCGAATCCACAACGCAGAAATGACAAGCAGAACCTCTACCTACTACACCACTGAGACGTTGAAGAAGTTTGGCTAGAACATAAAGACATGGATAATTCCGATATTTCGGCCATATTACGCATGCAAGGTTTCGCATCGAAAATTTAGCTCTGGCCCTAGACGCTTGTTATCGGCCCACAAGACGTTGTCTGTACCACATCAGAGGTCTTCAGAGTTGCGCGCGCATCACATTGTTGACAGGAATTCGCTAGACCCTAAGAATATGGTATTGGTCAACAATGTCATGCGCGCGCAACTCTGAAGCCCTCTGATGTGGTACGGGAAACGTCTACTTATCGGCCCTAGGCACCGAATATAATCTATTTCTTTAAACTATGCCTTAGGTATTCTTATCCAAACTAACTCTAACTGACCACTACTGTTGTAACAATTTTCCTATTGTTTGACTGTCACTATTAATTAGTTTGGCCTAATAAAGTTAAGATAGTAAAAAAAAAATAATTTCTTCATTTATTGGAGCAGTCACTCACATTATAACTTATAGATAGACCGACATTCCAATCAGTCGTCTAGAGTCTAGGGCCGGTCCTGTACGCTTCGTTCTAAAGGGCACATTCATTTTGGTGTTTTTGTGTTTTGACAAAGGCTCGGCCAGGTAGGTATGAGCGACGAGGTGCAATCTAGGTTCTTTTGTAAATTTAATTCCAAGAATCGTGGGTCGGTTGTATGAAGGAACCATGAAAAGGACAGACCGACATATGAAATTTATAAGGGGTCCACCCCTATCCAGTTTTCGTGGCATTGTTACACAATTTATTTTCTGCTCTTCTCGAATTTTAAATGCAACATTATTATGGAAAATGCTTTGGTTGTGGGCGGGATTTGTGATGTTGAAAAGAGTAGTAAAAGTAGAATAAATTGACCCATAAAATCTGAAATTTTGACAAGATTATTGCAGGTTTGAACATTTTTTAGAGTCGCTGAAATTCGGATTTAACAAGAATTTCTATATTCTATTTGCAGACCATAGAATAATCGAGATTTAAAAATTAACCAAATAAAATAAAAAAGTGCTGTTTTAGTTTTTCAATAGAAAAGAAACTACTCTGTGAAACATGAAGAATTGACAGGATTGTAGCAGGATTCAAATCCTGCGCTGCACTGAACTCCAACCCCCTTTTCAGGTGGATGATCGAACTTGCAGAGTCCGAGATCCGAGAATAGTTCTATGTAAAGCCCAGTTCAGATGCTGCGAGTAGTTTAATCGACTAATTACTGCGAGACACTTTTTTGGGAATACCTATATGCAGTTTGAAGGAGTAATAACGGCATTTGAATATGATTACAGAAGGTTATCTGTTTCATACAATTCATGTCTTCTTCTTCTTCTTCTTCTTGTTCATAGCTGATTTATCCAATATTGGACGTAAGCCTCCTACAAACTTCGCCATGCAGTCCTGTTCCTTGCCCGCTGTGTCCAGTTGAATCCAGCGATCCTTTTCATATCATCTCCCCAGCGCATTTGTGGGCGTCCGCGATTTTTTTTCCAGTCCATGGTCTCCACTTGAAAACTATTGTTCCATCTATTATCATGCATTATGTCCGGCCCAATTTCATTTCTGACGTGTTACCTTTTCTGTTATGTCCTGTATCTTAGTGAAATTTCTTAGGCTTTCGTTCGTAGTCTGGTCTCGTAGTGTAATTCCCAACAAATATTATTCCATGGAGCGTTGGGTTTAAGCAAGTGTGTCTATATTTTTTTTAGTAAATACCCAGGGGTGTATGCCATATGTCAGAACTGGGAATGTGCATGTATCAAATACTCTGGTTTTTAGGTGTTGGGGGATGTTCTTATTTCTTAGTGTGTTCCCTTTAATTTACCGAACGCTGCCCACCCTAGCCTAATTCTCCTGTCGACTTCTGCTGTTTGGCTATTTTTATCCGGTTTGATAACTTTCAATAAGTTTGAGATACCTTGTGTCGATTCTGCAGCTGTGTAGAGCTTTTTTAACTGCCAAGAATTCTACACTATCGAAGGCTTTTTCGTAGTCGACAAAACCTAAGTAGAGCGATATGTTGTACTCAGTTGTTTTTTCTATTAATATGCGTAGGGTGTGTAAATGGGCGCAAGTTCCAAAGCCCTTTCAAAACCCTGCCTGTTCTCTTGGTTGGTATTCGTCCATTTTCCTAGTCATCCTCCTTGTTATAATAATTGTAGCTTGTATATTTGGCACAGTAGTGTGATAGGTCTATAGTTTTTCAGCTGTGTTTTGTTTCCTTTTTTATAGAATAGTATCATTAGTGCCTCATTCCAGTCCAATGGGATTTCACTTTGATGGATACAGTTATTTAGTAGGGTAGTTATTTCGGTAATCAAACTCTTTTCCCCGTATTTCATCATTTCCTATAAGATGTTGTCCTTTCCTGATGCTTTGTTTAACTTCATTCCCTTTAGCTGAGCCATTTCTACTTCTGTTCCCTCGATATCCGGCATCTTCTCGGAGTTTACGTCAATAATCGTTCTATTCAGAGATTTTTTAATATTTTCTGGAGGTTCTATTTGCGATTTGTATAGTTCTTGATAGAATTCTTCCGTTACCCTTAATATTTCTTCTCTGTCCAGAATTTCTTGATAATCTTTATTTTTAAGAACTATTAGCTGTTGTTGTTGATGATCTAATTTGCTTTTGAGGACTTTCATATTTTTATTATTCTCTATGACCTTCATATTTTGTTCTTCCTGCTTTTTTCTTTTGTCTTCCCGAATTGATGTTCTAATTTGTTTATTCAGATTTACCAGTTTCTTTCCTTTATCCTGTTCTTTTAGGATATTTCCCCTTATCTCAATTAATTTTCTAGTCTTGTCGCTTATTATTGTGTTGGCTTTCTTTTCCCTTTTTTGCTACTTTTCTTGACACCGTTATCATTATCGCTGTTAGTTCCCTATTCATCATGTTACATTTCATGGAGGCAGCTCATATTACTCGATCTCTTAATAAACTCTGCTAAATGACGTGCCTTGTGTGAACAGTGCTTAAACAAAAAACGAAAAAGTTCATACTTCATACTTGCCATATCGGGTGGTCTGACAGGTCAGGCAATGCCACTGGAACTTCTACTTCTCCCAGCCTTAAGTCCGTTTGACATGCTGCAAGATTTTACAGAAATTTTGCCAGCAATTTCTGTCTGTATAATTTTCCGTCAAAATTGAAACGTGTCATATGAAAATTGCAACAAAATTAAAGCAGAAATAGCAGCAATTTTTGTCCTAAAATAATTTAAAACATGTTCTGCGTGTAGAATTGTGCACTGTATATCACTGGACACCGCGCGTGCGTAGCCTTTACCGTAATATGCAGCCTAAAATTTTTTAACGCGCGTTATTTCGGTTTTTGTCCTTTGATAAATTTTTAATTTTTGTTCCTCATTTGTTAGATTTTCTGATAAAAATGTCTTGGTCTGGAGAAGAAGTTTGTTTCTTAATAAAATAATATGAGCAATATCCTTGTCCATTTTTTACGATTAATGTTTAATGCAACAAGTATAATAATTAATGCAGGTAAATTACTTTCAGGAAAAAACCTAAAATAGTTACAATCTGTACATGTTCCCAGATCAAAAATTGCAGCAAAATCTTGCAAAGTGTCAGACCATGCCGAAAAATGCCAAGTAAAAATAGTTGATATTTTTAGCCCAATTTTTAGCAGCAATTTCTATTTGTTATTTTACTGATAGAAATTACATCGTGTCAAATGAGCTTTACTAAAACGCTTTTCCGACATCTATTGCTGGTGTATCAACTTCCAACGCTAATGAAATCTATTATATTTTGCATATAGAACAAACAGTAAATTAAAATTGACCTTATAGGGAATAAAGGAAAAAATGTTACAAATTTCATTTAGTAAAAAAAAATTATAGTTCCGTTGCGACCGGTTACAAGCCATTATTGCCTCTGACATAATATAAAAAATATAAGTCAAAAGGATCCGCGAAATCCCGAAACAAACAATTTCTTGGATTTTATAGTCATCCAGCATCAGTCGACCCGAACCGGCCGTTTCTAGGAAGCCATTAATAAAAGTCACGGCCAAGTTAAATTACACAAACCAAATTCTGAGAATATACGAGCGCCCAACAGGACTCCCACACTAAAGATGGCATTTTTTGGAATTCGACTTGACTTGGGGTTCGAGAACACTGTAAATGTCAAGCTGATATTTATGAATGTATTAATTTTCGAAGAAATCGTAGAATTCGTATGGATATGGATGCAATTAATTATTATGGATTGACGTAGACATGTGGACCAGACACTTTTTTGGAAATATGGGCAGTTTGGAGGAGGTTATCTATTTCATATAATTCCCAATTTTATGTGTGGATGAAAGATGAAACATTTCAAGAACTAGAGGGTTCTGAGGATCCTTTGTTAATAATATTCTTAAAATATACGAGAAATAGGATTAATTCATTTTAAGGCCGATTACATTATTTCGACGTTATCGTGAGAAAACCATACAAAAATGATTTACCTACATAGATTCGATTTATCCTAAAATACCAGGAACCTTTTCATAAATTAAAATGCAAAATTATCGTTATAGGGAATGAAGATGCGTGGCCAAAGATGACATATCCTTGTGCAAAGTGTTTTGCGCACGTCATGTGCATTGTGCCGCTTTTAGAGCGAGTTTTCCGTGTGTGAAACTCTCATTTTCTAAAGCAGTCGTAGAAGAAATGCTTTTTCCTATTTTGCACTCAAAATGATTGCATTTCGACGCCCAAAGGACCTGTATTCGACACTACTTTTTAATTTTTTAAAGGTTGGAGATCAGGAGATCTCCAGTCTCTAGTAGTAACGACATCACTAATCACAAGATGGCCACGCAACTGATAAAAAATCATTCTTCATCATTAGAAAAATTTTCAAAATAAGGGAAAAGTGGGTCATTTCCTATACTCGTACTAGTGCGTAAAAAGTATGATCTTCTAAAACTATTATCTTAATATAGTATTATTGCAACACGCAAACCCTGCTTTTTTCTCAATTTTTATAAGTGGTCATAGCTTTCTAAATGCAATGTTTATTTTACATGAAATTCGGCACAGTACGGCAACCGTGCAGCGAGCTTCGATAATCGAACAGCGGTCGACACTGCTGCCACTGTCAACCGTCAAGTTCAACGGCCAGTCGCTGAATTACAAACGTAAAATAAAAACATGGCTCCGCCAGTGCGCGGTTTGTGTCACTTCTCGGCGAAATATTAACTTTTTTCCGTGTTTGTGTTCAAAATGGACAATAAAAAGAGTCCCATCCGACGCGCAAAACGTGCACCTAAATTGGTAGAAGATAATTTCTGGGACTGCAGTGTGTGTACGTTCAGAAACACGGCGGAAGCCTTTAAATGTTTGATGTGTGACGTTCGTAAGGGAACTTCGACGAGAAAACCCCGGATTAATCCACAGTTAGTGGCCCAACAGGTAGCCAGTCAATTTCTTCCGGCAACGAGTAGTAGTACTACTATAAAAAAAGATAGGAAAGACAAAAAGACTCTCAAGAAACGACGACACCCGCCGCGATTAAAAAACGTCGACAGGAGCACCGCTCAGACAAGGGAAGTCACCGTAAACAGTGTCACGGTGGTTATTACGGAATACAAACCGAAAATAAAGTCCGCAGAAGCAATTACGAGTAGTAGTTCATCGGACCATGGCTCTCAGTCCGAATCCAGTATGGACGCAAGGTAAACATTCCCGAAAAAAATGCCCAAGCAACAAGGGGGGTGCCAAATCGGCATCTCGTTAACATATGGCATGTCAGTGTCTCGGGGGGATAATGGCTTTTAGCCCAGGGCCGGCTAGACCGATAACAAGTGCATTTTTAAAATACTTAACTACTTTTACCAATGAAGAATTAACTGTATCTTTAAAACATAGGCACAGTTTTAATCTGTGACATAAGCATCTTGGTTGTGTAGTTATCGCATAGCTTCATGCCGAGGTAAGAATTAGCTTATCGAACATAGAAACATATTCATGGTGTAAATATAAACGAACATAGGTAACCATATACCTAAGCTAAGACATTGATAAAAAATGTTTTACCACATTTATATGAGATTGCTGTAATTAAATTGATAGATATTTAGATGACTTTATATTTCCTTCAATTTTCAGGTTAAATAGGTATTTTATTTTTTATATTAATTAATTTTAAACTATCATGTTTATTAGGCCGATTTTTTTACTTGTTTATAAAAGACTATATCTAGTCCAAGAAATTAAGTTTTTCAATAAGTACCTAATTGTAAACTTAAATGCAAAGTTCTTTATTAACGATACCAATTGCTACTACTATAACTACATTTATAAAAGTTCATAATTTTTAACATCTAGTAGATAAGTGGTCAGTAAACTAAACTGTAAATAAATCGTTAACAGAGCTTCGAGTAGCGTTTTCTAAAATGCATGTATGTATTTCAAAAGGCAGCGAAAAAAATGTGGTATTTAATCATTCTCAGAGTCAAAACAGCCAGTGAGTTGTCCAATTTTGTAAAATGTGATTCAGACCTATTAGGTCATAATATGGTGTTGGTTGTCCACCTGTATGACAATTTGATTGCTATTTGATATCTCGATTTATATTTACTGCCCTAAATTATCAATAGAACTTAATATCCTTTAATTCCTAAGCATCACTGCCATAACCAAATGTTATTCAACAATTATTCAACTATGAAGGCATTAGCAAGATATTTTGTATAATTTGCAGTAATTTTCATGTTTGTTTTAAACCATGACTCAGAAATGTACATCTATTGATGCACAGGGTAAGTTTCCTATTATTCATATCTGTGTTGTAAATTTACAGTATTGCAAGTTGTATAATATAACTTGTGTGACCTTTCTTTGCCTTCATATCCAATCGAATCAGTTACATGTGATCAATTTATTTTGTACTGTACCAAGCCTGTTTTCTGCAATTTTATTTTTGCTTAAGTAAATGCTGCCTTGCATTGTTATAGAAAATAGAATTGTAGATGAAGGATATTAGATAAGTAAGCTTTTCAAGAAGACTGCCTCGACCACAAGATTGACTAGGCATGATTTGCATAATATTGTACGTTTATGTACAGGGTGATTAGTTAAATCTCTTTATTGTTTGCCCTCAAGAGTGCTTTATATTAATTGTTCTGAAATAGAATTATTTATAAAATAAATTATAATTCTTATGAATTATTAAAAACGTATCTACTTATTATATTTTTTATACAATTTTATTATTTGATCTGTGCGTGATTATTTGTTTAATTTTAAGCATAGGTCTAGCTTTATTAAAACAAAATAGATTGTTTATTTTGTATTTTATTATATATTTAGGAGCTAAGTTTGAATACCTAAGAGAGCTTCAGGCTTCAGTCTAAGTAATGTACCTATATGATTTAATCATCCTGTACATAGTAAACAAATAATATTATTTTAAGTGTCATCTCTTCCAGTTTTTAACACCAATAAAACCAAATTAAAATTGTGAATTAGAGATACACGTTTTGAGGTAATTGTATAAGTTTTCATTTTCTATGTCAAAATTCTATGTCTGGTTATTATTTTTCTTTAACTATTGTGTCTTAGTTCCTGTCAAAACATACCTCATTATAAGGTAAATCTTCTCACTAAGGCAAAACCAAAGGAAAAATATTATTGTTTTTTCATTAATTTGTGCTCTAATATTTTTTATGTGGGTAATCAAATCAAATCAACCAGTAGCTGACAGGTCTATAATTTGTAAAATTGGGCTTATACATACCTGGAAAGGTTACCTACACAATATGATGCTAGCAAATAAATGTTGACTACAAAATCGTAAAAAAATGGCTCTGTACATTTAAAAAAGAAAAACTGCACCTGAAGCTGACATGTCAATATAAGGAGTGAGGCTTTACGTGACACAAAGTGAACCTGACTGATGACATGTGTTTTAGATTATACAAATTGTTTTTAGCATTCTTTAATTAGGTATTTTCAAAAGAGGCATAGAAAAAAAATATGATTATTAAACTTTCTTTTTTACTAAATTTCAGAAGCTGCTTAGAAAGCTTCTGAAATTTTGACTAACTCTTTGACTGATAAGTCTATTGGGTCATATAAAGGCTTCTTTAAGAGTGCCTGACGAATCCTGCTCCTGAACACCCTCTGGGTTTTGTTTTCAAGGAGTCTCGAAGCTTGTTGTAAAACTTTGCAGCCCAGTATCTCGGCCCACTGCGACAACTCAAGCCTACACAGGGGTGGAGCAGGTGGCATAACCATGTTTCTGATAATTTGTAGGGAATTTTTCCATATTGTTCTTTATATAGGTAAAGGTTTTCTAGTACGAAAATATTTGGAAAAGTCATCATGTTTAACTCAATGAAGGTTTGTGTACATTCATCTCTATACTCCAGACCACCAACAACTTGGACTGCCCTCCGCTGTAAGGCAAAAACCCTGCGCCACAGTGGGCTATGACCCATGTCAGGATCGCATAGGACATAACAGAATGGAACAAGGCAAAATATGCAGTCCTTAACACACCCAGGGACACTGTCCCTGACAAATGGCACAACGCGTATATGCCGCTCCTCAACTTCTTTGTCAACCTTTCTATAAGTGCATCCCACTCAAGACCACTATCCATCTGTACCCTCAAGAACGGCGCAGTCCCACGAGACAATGGACACCCCTGGGCATCTCTTAAAGAGAAAAGGAGATGGCTAGTCTTGGATTCATTTAAGACTAAGCTTTTTTTTCGAACGATTTTCTGGCCCTCGACTGGCCTCACCCATGCCAGCCACCAGAGCATCCACTTGAGGTTCCCTCATTGAGATGGTAGTATCATCGGCAAACAAGACATAATGCTCCTTTACCCAGATCTGAGAAAGCTTATTAATATAAACCAGGAATAGTAAGGGGTCCATTACAGATCCTTGTGGCAGCCCAGTGTTCATGATTCTTGTGTCCGACGACACTCCATCCACCACTACCCTTTGAGTTCGTCCTTCCAAATTGAATATTAATAGGTCAATACCGTTCTGTCCAAATTTATAAAGATGAAGTTTTTTGATGAGCAACTTGTGCAATATACAGTCGAATGCCTTGCTTAGGTCGCAGGAGATGGTACCGAGGGGCCAACCGCTGATGGTATTTTGGTGTACACTAGCTTGGTATTTTTTGGTAATATTTGGTTTTATCTGGTAATATTTGGTTTTATCTGGTAATATTTGGTATTATCTGGTAATATTTGGTATTATATGGTAATATTTGGTATTATCTGGTAATATTTGGTATTATATGGTATTTTGTCTGGTAATATTGGTATTTTGAGTGGTATTTTATGGTATTTCTTGTACAATTATCTAATATGAGCATGCGCAATAACTATGCATAATTCACAAGGCACATGTCGCAACGTCGCAATTACCTATTCGATGTCCTAAACAGTGTTGCCAAATGCCCGATAATCATCGGAATCTACCATAATTTTTGCTTGATCCCGATAATCGGTAATTGCCCACTATCCAATGCTTAATTTTAAAAAGTAATATATACAAGAAGCTATATTCGGAAAAAATTCCAATGGTAATAATAATAATAATAATAATAATAATAATAATAATAATAATAATAAGCTCTTTATTTCCAACAGGCAAACGCCCAATTACAGGAAATTCACATACAAATTAAGAGCAAGTAATTCACAAAAATATTGTTATACAAAGAAAAATAATAAAAGATAAAATAAATAAGAGTTATAATTAAAATAAACTAGCAAATTAAACTAAGACTAAATATAAAGAATGTAGAGGAACCTTGAGGGGAACGAAACGCATCAAGAACTTTACGAATGACGCAAAGTAAGTTAGGGAAACTAAGAAAAAAACAAAATAATCCAAAGTAAGAAGTGACAAAGAAGAAAGAAATGAAAACAAGGGAAATACAGATGAAAGAATGTGGAGATACAGTTAAGGTGGGAAACCTGAGGAGAAACCAGACGCCTCACGCAGATGTTTCAGAACGTTAGACAGGCTGCTGGTATGTATATGAGAGGCGTTTGATACAAGATTGAAATTTTTGCACATGTTGTGAATGGGGCACTGGTATAGAACATTAGATCTCGCCAATCTCAGACTGACCGCGGGTTGTTGTCTAGCTGCTAAACGCTGTACATGAAATGTTATACTTTCCAAAAGAAAGGGACAATCGATCACGTCATGGAGAAACTTATAAAGGAATATAAGCGATTGTGAGTATCTGCGCGCAGACAGCGACCGTTTCCTGAATCTAGACAACAAAAGGTTACGATCAAACCCTCGGTCTGGGTAAATATCATCCTATCTGAACATAAGATACGTGAGAAATCGCCTCTGCACAGCCTCCAACGAATCAATGTGGCAATCATACCACGGACACCATACAAGTGACCCATAATCCACCCTTGGTCTCACGAAGGAGTAATAAAGCAGTTTGATAACAAAGATGTTGGTAAAATTTCTGCAGGATAATCTTGGATATTTTGGAGAAGTTACATGGATATAGGACGATTCTCAATAACTATTGCATGGGACAGCCTATTGCAACCCTCCAGGTTTCGGGAAACATGCCCAGTTCCAGGATCAGATTGAAGATATGACACTGGGGCTCGCACAAAACGATGGAACAGTCTCTAGCAATGAAGTGGGATGCCGTCTGGGCCAGGGTGATCTTGTTTTAAAGTTATTTGCTTGCTACAACTATATCATCAGTAGTTATTGGCGGAACGTCGATGATATCGGAATACTGCATTAACGGATCAATATTTGCAGGCTAGTGGGAATCTTTGTACACACTTTGAAAATAGTTGGAAAAAGCCGAAACGACACATTGGGGTCCGTGGTAAGAGTGATTAGTGTCTTTCATAGTGGCTGGAATGCGGGATTGAGCTATCTTGCTTTGAATAAAAGGCCAGAAGTTTGATGAATCAGAAGTTATGCTTATTTCGGCAAGGTGAAATGTAGATTTATAAGTTTTAAAGTCACGATAGGCCTTTTCATTTTTGAATACATTGTCAATGAGTTCCTTGGTAAACCATGGAGGAAAGCGCCTACGCCTCGAAAGTGCACAGGTAGCGAATATAATATTTAGAATCTCATAAAAACTCTGATATGAGTTACCGACATCTGTGCCATTGAGAACAGGCGACCAGTCAGTGTTCGACATTAGCTCATAAAATTGACTTTTCTGAAATTATTATTGATCAGTAAGGATGGATGATACGGATCTTCATTAACAAGTGGTACGTCGTTTTTCTGCAGGAAAGTTTTAAAGTTGGGAAAAACTAGATCCCAACAGCGGTTGCGGAGCTATATTGTTTGTGGCGGTGGCTCATGTTAGGTGTATTATTTTATTATATTGGCGAAGATTAGTATTTCACTGAATCCAGTCAAAAGTCTGTGTTTAGCATTAGCAACGTGTACGTATTTGTTTATATTAATGTTTACATGTTTTGTTTAGAATATTAGTATAATTTTTAACTAAGAAATACCGTTACAAAAATAACAGGACAATAAACAATATAATTTTTATCCACTTTCGATTATTAAGCTGAATTTGTAATTATTTTTACGGTAGTGACACACACACTAAAGGGAGATCCTATGGCGCTCGACGAGCGGTGTGTTTACGAAGGTGTTGATTGACACGGTTCTTGAATCGTTGTAGGTTGTAATTAGGGGGAAACAGATGTCCTGGGAGTGAGTTCCACAGTGATGCAGTGCGCCAGACGAAGGAGTTCTTGTAAAGCGATGTTCTAGGTATTTCCAGTTGTACGCCGTACTGGTGCGCTTTTGCCGTCTGTCGTGACTGTCTGGCAGGCGTTGCCAGGGGCGGCATGGGGCGGGCCAAATCCTGTGAATATTTGCCGTGAAAGTATCTGTAAAACAGGGACATCTTGGCCACAAGTCTGCTGTGTTCCAGACTATCCAGATTCCGCGTCAACTCCGAGTCGCCGACAAGACGTACAGCTCTCTTCTCAATGGAATCCAGCAGCTTTAGGGTGTGCTTTGGTGCGGCACCCCAGATGTGTGAGCAATATTCTAAGCACGGTCCTATTTGCGCTTTGTAGAGCAAGAGCAACTGCTGGGGTGTATATAGTTTTTTGTTGCGAAATAGCACAACAAGCTTCTGGGAGGCTGATTTTGCGATGTTAGCAACGTGGCCATGCCAGGACATATTGCTGTTGACCGAGACACCCAGCAGTCCGATTGACGAGGATGAAAGAATGGTCGATCCTGATGCCATAATGATGTCAGGGCCCGCCGTATTGGCCCTCTTGGTAAACGTGGCTGCTTGGATCTTTGGCTGCATTGAACTGGACCAAATTTATGTCGCCCCAAATTTGAACTTTCTCCAGGTCTTGATTAATTGCTGTAATCTGCTCCTGTCTGTGGTGCTAAGTCTCAGTCGCTGGTAAAGGTTTTTCTGATCTAAATTGGGAGACAAGGGTACTGTCATCTGCAAAACTGTAAACAGGATTTTTCGTTTCGGTCAGCAGGTCGTTAATATAGATGAGGAACAGAGTTGGTGAAAGAATTGCGCCCAGATGCACGCCCGCGTAATTAAATTATTTAGGTATTATTAGGTAATATTTGGTATTATTTGGTATTATTTGGTATTTTTCGGTATTATTTGGTATTATTTGGTATTATTTGGTATTATTTGGTATTATTTGGTATTATTTGGCATTTTTCTGGTATTTTTTGGTATTATTTGGCAATTTTTACGATATTTGGTATTTTTTTATATAATATTGGTATTTTCTGGTATTATTTGTCAAATATGGTATTTTAGTGTACAAATTCTAGTCAGCGGTTAACCCCTCGGATGGTACCAATAGGTATGTTCTTTGTTTTCAAAACAATCCATAATGAATGATACCAGATCCTGCAAAAGCAGGAATTATTTTACATTTTATTGAACAAAGACATGGTACATCTGCTAATTATGACTAAGAACAGAAAAAATCATTAATAACTAAAAATATCAACATAAGGAATCTTTGATAATGATTTTAAAACTATTTGAAAGATTACATTCTATATTTATGTAACCTGATATGATCATTGCCTATACAATAATAATTTACTCAGTCTGTAGTCTGTCTGAAGCGGCACTTCTTATAAGGCCACACTGCATTCAAGACTTTTTATATCAGACATCATTGAAAAATCCTCTTTAACTCAATCATTTGAGTGAGGAAGGAAGGAGGGATAGCATTAATTTGGCTAATTTATCTACATTTGGCAACTGAAGCTTGTCTTTTCAAATTTTTAATTTTAAACCACCTTTGATCTATTTTGACAGTTGCGAAGACGGCTTTTTGAGGAGGAATTAAACAGACTGCCAAATCAATTTCAGGCTTCAATAATCATTCTCAAAAATCCTCTTCTGACTGCTGCAGTCAGGTCTCGAGTCAGGTAGAACCTCAAGCAATTATTTTTGAAATCATATCATTAGGTAATGTAGATATTTGGGAGTGCCTATTCACATTCACTACCAATGTAGCAACTAAATTATGTGAGCTACTTTATCCAGTTTGATGAAATCTTGAGTAAACACTTCAGAGTTAAAAAAAGAATTGGCATATATGCCTCGGAAGCTGTGTAGGTTTTGTATGAAGATCTTGACATAATATATTTCTGCCCTGGAAAAGAGCATTAAATTGACAAAATACAATAAAGCATACTTTAGGAACACCAAGACGTATGCTTTCACAACTGGATTTTCGAAGTTTAGTAGAATGTATTCTGCTTGTTTCAGTCCATCGTCATTCAAGTTATTTTAATTTTTTTAACATATTATTCTTTGCAAAAAAAAAATAAATACAAAACTGAAACATGAGCTTTCTTAGCTCCTATAATCTCCAATTTCAACAATTCTACATAACTGGCGGAAAATAGAAGAAAAAACAGACTGCCAACCTGAAATAATGTGCCAGTGAATCCCAACTTTTCGATATTCTCTCAGTCTCAATACATTGGTGCATTGAGAGCCACTGGGTGTTGGCAAGATTTAATATTTTCTGTTTTTCATTATTATTGAAAAACTTGTGCATTTTCATTAAAATGAAACATCTTTTAGCACTTCCTGATATATTATGGTAGATAGTATGGCAGCCCACATCTCATGAGAACCACAAGGAGAATGTCAACGTTTAGGTCTGAGAAAAAGTTTTTATGTGCCCCTGTAATGAAAACTAAAATTGTAAACAGTTGTGAATTATTTAAGATGTATTTTTAATTTAATTAATTATGCATTACACACCTATTATACCTAACCCCAATGATATTTGTTAATGGAATTTTTTCCAAGCAAGTCTTCAAATATTTATAAATTTTACTAAATGAAACACTTTGTATGCAAAATTTTGCATGGAATACAAAGTGTTTCATTTAGTATGATTCATACATGCACACAGCCACTACTCTTCACTTAATTTATAAATTTGTTCTGCTCTGCCATCCCTTGCATCTATCTTGATAAGTTCTGAAAGTTTACTTTCCATAATTCCAAAGTGTGGATGAATATATCGAGCTAACAAGCACATGTGTTTTTGACCAGATATATCTCTGTTGACTCATCTATCATAATGGAAAAGGGTGTGACTCTTAAGGTATCCACCAGTTGTTTCTGATTTTTCAATGACATTTTTTAGGATTTCAGTACATTTTGTTGAGTTTCCTGTCTTTGGTCATTTTGATATCAACTATGATTACTCCGAGGAGGCTGATTAAATGATCCATTGCTGAGAACGCTACATTGTGCTGAGCAAAATACAGGAACAGCTTTATTTCAGAAAAACTACATTTTCATGATAATTTTTTGCAGGTTTGATGGAATATTTTTCAAAGTTATTAATATTGGCTATTGGCTGATGTTTCTTTCCCTCAGATTTTTTTTTTATTTCTGATGTTCAAGTAGTGAAATCTTTTCCACAAAGAACACTTGAATAACAAATAAATTTTAATTTTAATTATATTCACTATCAGTGGGAAAATACTAAGTGAAACCATAACTTCTATTATTGTATACCTCGATTTATATGGGTCGTTTCCTTTTAGCAGCCAGCCTCTATATTCTGGTAGACATAGGACATCTCATTCACCAGGAATCGTTGCCTGATGAATGCTTATTATAAGGATTTTTATTTTGGATCTCTTTTGAGCTTGAATCACTTATTTCTCATTTGAAAACCAACTATAGACACTATAAATTTCACAAGAACAATTAATTATAATAAACTTATTAACAACTTTTCAACGGTTACCAACTAATAAACAAAAAAAAAGTAAACAAGACGCATATGTTCGTTAAACAAAGCGCAAGGCAAATATAAGTTATGCATAACGCAACAGACAAAGAGAGGCATAAAAAGATATAATGTAATAGACCAGCCTGACCTGATCGGCGGATGTCATGTCCAAGCCAATCTCGTTCGTTCCGGACGTTTCCGCGCTTTGTCATAGAAATGGGCTAGTATCGATTCCGTGATAATCGTTAATGATGACGCAGTTTTGCCGAAACGTCAAATAATTAACGTTTAGTATTTTGTATGGAAGGTATAATGATCAGTTATCCACAAAGTTACCAAAACAAAATAATCCTTCCTAAATTTGGAAATTGTCGATACTGCGTGCGCACCCGTCAGGGAAGTTTGTAACGTTTGATATGCGAATTAGATTGAGCAAAAGAGATTGATTTTAAATTAATAGGTAGTAGCAGTATTTATCTATGGGTAGTAGGTATCTTTGATATTTCAAAGACAATGTGTCAGGTATATAAGGGCACTGTTAGCTACTGGTATCTTTACCTTACTCGTCCATTATTATATATAAAAAATAACGTAGAAAGTGAATAGTTAACTTGCGGTTCATGCATCAACTTTTGTGAAGAACTAAATAAACTATAATATAATGAGGATATGAAGAAATATCTCAATATAAAGATCCTTCTGCACAACACATTTGGGTTTGCGACTAGAAACGTAATTTTCCCGTTTAAATCGGATCAAGTGGATTATCGAGGCATTAAGCAGAGCATAACTGTAATATAATTAAAGGATTTACCGCACACGAGTGTTGAACATTCCGTACACTCCCAGAGTTTTAATTATTTATCGATACATTTTGTGTAGGTCAAAGAAGGTAAATACAGACAGCCAGAATAGAGTCCTACTTATTTCATGTTTAGTTATTAAACGATGATTAACACAAAAATAATAATTTTTGATAACGGGATTCAGGGTTTAAATATTTCCCGAGATGTACATTTACAGAAAAATCCCCAGTGAATCTACCCAAGGTGGTTCGTATTGCGTTTGAATTGGTTAAGGTCAATTTATATCCCCTAATCTCAGAAAAATTGATTCCATCCATGAACTTGGCATGTATATATTCCGGCAATTTCTATGTCAAAAGTTGAGACTAATTTAAGGTTATTCCATCAACGTGCCTAAAATTTTGCCCATTAAATGAGCCTAAAATTTTGGTATAAGATAATTGTGAACGTAAGTTATGGGGTTGGATACTTTTTATTACTTACAGTGGTCTCTAATGTATATTTATACAAATGAACTTCACTTATCACTTAGAGCTAGATCTGGCAGGGTAACTAATCAGCCTTCAGTTTACCGATGTCTTTGCGGTGCAATGAATTGTCTGGAAGTGCTATGGTGGTTCAGTGGTTAGATGCTGGACCTCTGACACAGCTTATACCGTACCGAATCAGTTATTTAACTCTACGTCGGCTCCTTTGATGTCGATGAAGCCAGATTTGACTTTTTCATGCTTTCCTCATTTTTCGCGCATGCCCTTCATACATTAAAAATGTTAGGTTTTAATGGCCAGCTGGAACTCAACAGAGACGGACTGGGTTTAATTTAGTTTACATTTTTAGTAAATTAAATTAAACATGATATGTAAGTGAAATTGATAAAAAAAGATATCTGGTAAACGTGATCGAGAACGATCAGTCATTTATACATAACCATGAATATGGTGTTTATAAGTGTAAATAAATATATAAATATTTTGATATGAACATAGAATATCAATTTTTCTACAGCCGCGCGCAAAATAACTATCTACTAAATTGAAATGAAGTCGCAAAATCGACGAATGCCGTGGATCCTTATTTTGCGCTCTAGCGCGAACATGGAAAAGAAAAATCTCACTTATTCCGTCGAGTGTGCTATGAATGGTCATGGAAACCGAAGATAAATAAATGACAGTCGTGCGATTGTTACAGTTTGTTGCTGGCAATCCTGTTCTAAATATGCCCGAAGCCCGAATATAGTATGTCAAAACTGACAGTCATTTGCAAATTTCAGAATAAGTATAGAGGAAAATGTGGATTTAATTTTAAAAAATGCGGCTGTAGAAAAAGTTCTGTGTGTTTTTCGAGCGCAAAGTAAGATTGCCGTTTTCGAAAGATTACTACGGGCAGAAATTTTGTCAAAAATGTGATCGCGTCAAACGGCCTTAATAAATTGATATTTCGTCACTCGAAGCCATTTATATAGTTGTAGGTATGTGACATTGTTCACTACTTATTTCTAATTAAATTTACATACAACCTTTGTAATATTAGTGTGACGGTTCTAAATTGGTTGCCTTCATTATGGGATGCTAAGAGGCTAGGCAAAACTACAATTTATGTCTCAAGTTTAAAAAGTTAAACTTCCTGCAGAAGGGAGCCAAACAATAATTATCGACGAAGAATATTAATTTATCATGCAATGTGATATGAATGAACTATACTTTAATCTCAATACTTAATGTAAACATCTACTTACAACCTTTCATCTTTCGGAAAACTAAAATATCCTGAAGCTGGATTGGCTTTCTTGTACCCTTTGCAGACAAAACAACGTATACGACCATGGTTAACAATGAAAACACTTTAATGATTAAATGTCTAAAAAGTTAACACACTTAAATAAATAAATAATCGAGCACAAATAATAACACGCAAACAATCCAATCTAAGAACGTAACCTGCTGCTTCTTGTCAAAAAATCGAGAGTTCAACGCTGTGCGGTGTGTTCAGTTTCCGACTCAACCAGGTGCGGCATCCGTTCATGTCTCTTCGATTCGGTAAACTGTCGGAATAGAAAAAGATAACACTACATTGGACACCAGACCGGTACTGTTATTCATAAATAAACGAAGTCGCCCTCATATAATTCGGCAAATTGCAGACGCCCAGAATATGAGGAAAATGCTCCTATTGGTTGGATTTTATTGCTTCAAAACACGTGGAGAGTTAAATAACTGATTCGGTACGGTATAAGCTGTGCCTCTGATATGGCGGCCCGCGGTTCAATTCCTGTCTTTGTTTTAAATTTTTAAAGATGTTTGTAAAAAGTATTTTTTTCTTCATTTTGGGCATGCCTTGGGTTAGTTTTGGTTAGTTCCTGTTCTTTGAGCCCCCGTAGCGATCGAAGCGAGCGGAGGGTCATGCGTGAAGTGAAATAATACATTGGGATGATTAGTTATCGTGCTAGATCTAGCTCTAAGTATGAATTTCAGGGGGGCTTTACTCAATGCACCCGTTAATAAATAATTCCAACATGGATGGATATCGTTTATTAACGGGTGTGTTAAGGATATCTCCGTACCCACTGGTCCGATTTTAATTTTTAAAAGCTCATTTTACTCCGCTTTTGAATGCAAACAAATGTTTTTAGATCAGACAGTTTCTAAAGTATAGCATAATTTTAAAAAAATAGCAGTGGGGTGTATGTTAGTCAGAAGTAACAAATTGGATTCAAAAAGCTCAAAGAATATTTCTACAAATACAAAAAAATATATTTACTTAGTAGATGCTTCTAAACAGATACGTCGTACTGATACAAATCAATTACGTAGTACCAAAAAATTAAACTGTTGTATGTTGTATGATGCAAGCATATATTTATAATTTTTGTTGCCAGGGAATCTGACAAGAATGTAGTCACCTTCTTTGAAACCAGAGAATCCCAAATCACTTTTATTTCCAAATTATTTCTAAGATACATCATCAAGGTCGCTTTGTGACTCCACCCCAAGGTTCATTATCACTGCCTGATAAATAGGATTTTTTTTGTTAAAGGTCTTCGTTTTTTACACTCACTTTTTGTTTAATTTCTACTTGTTTTTCTTTTTTTTTAAATAACATTTTTTCTCCAATTCTTTTGCTTTTGTTCAGCCTTTTTAATTTTTTCCTTATTTTCATAATATCTTTGTCAATCTTTTGAAGTAGCAACTTCCAGTACTTTATCTACCTTCCCTTTTTTTAACGAATGGTCTTTTGGGGCCTGGCCAAAAAATAACACTTTTAAAAGGAGAAGGGATATTTTCATAGAATGAAGCACATGGGGATTTTGTTGCTGATGAGGAATGAAACTGTCCGTAACTTGCTCCAGGCTCTTGAGAATTATCTTTGGTTGAAGTTTAATTTTCTTAATGTCATGCCTGATTGTAATATAGCTTCTCCCAATGTTTCAGAAGCATTTTGCTCTTCATGAGTTTGCATAAGATTTTAATCTTCGTTGTTAATATTGATAATGTCTTCAAAAGCTAAGTTATCAGGTTGTTCTTTTGTAGTATTTTCAGTTGTAGAGTGACAGTGTTTCCAGCAGCTGAGTTATTGGGATTTTCATTTGTATCTCTCACATTTTTTTTACTAGGTTTATTGGTATCCTCATTGTTAATACTCCCTCAGCTATGGTATCAGGTGGTTCTTCTGTATCTTCCATAGTTTTCTTGGCGGTAAACATTTTTATTTCGTGCTCCAGAGTAGGTATCACATTTTCTGCAAATATTTTTGTAAAAGCTAAAGAAGGATAAGTCTTCGATGTCGCCATTCCAGTCAATGCTCGTTTTAAATAAAGTAAGTTTGTCTGTTGAAATGTAATTTTCCAAAATATGTTTCCCATTTTACGTTTCCTGAAGCTCCTGCTCTGTTTTTAAAAATATCTACTTCAACATTCCCGGGAAACTAATCCACATTTATGGAACTCATTTTTTAAAATTGATGGTGCAATTTTTTCATCCAGCCAGGATATTTTTAGAAGAGTCCAGTGCGTGCAATATCGTTAGGATGAGTTCTCTTCAAGTGGTCCATTAGAGTCCTGACGACTTGTATGCTTTTAAACACAGTTGCACTTTACTATACGCAGTCAGTACGCTGCTTCCACTTGCATATTTTATAAAATAGTCCCCCACCCATATATGACTGGCACGTTTGCTCATTTCAAACCCAAATCCAAACACAAACAAAACCGATCTTTAACGAAGGTAAATAACTATTTTTACCTTTAAATTACAATACGATAAATATGATATGTTTGTAATTCCCTCGGTAATTCCCCACAAGCAAGCATTATAAATATGTGTATCAGATCACAAGATAGATGGCACTGATGGCAGTCTAAGGAGCCTGCAACCAGCAATGCAAATTAGGCATGGGTCGTGAGCAGAAGTTTTTTTTGTAACCATCCGCTCGAGTCCTGCCATTACCTCCTATAAGTAAGGCCTAACGGCTTACGCGTGACGTCATCTAATCTAGTCAAAAGTTATTTGTATTGAAATGTGCAATATCTTTTAAAATTTCACAGATTGTAGATGCAGATATCTCGAAAAAACATAATAAAATCTTGTTTTTTGTAAATTTAACTAATATTACTTTAAGCGAGACTATTATGACTGATGTTTTTTACTCATTTTTATTTTAACCCAAAATTATATTGCAGTTTACTTGCCTTTCTCTGCGCACATAAATAATATTTAAGGGCTTCCGGTTAAAGTTCAGCCCTAAAACGCGCCTCATTCGATTTTTTTTAAAGGAAAATGAAATTTCAAAGCAAAAGCCTTTGAATATCTAGTTTATCAAATAGGTGGTAAAATGTCACTATAGGTATAAAGGTTTCATAATAGATAATAGTAATGTCAAATTTGCTAGTGTGTTTTCTCCATCCAAAGGTCTCCTCAATATATGAATGGAAATTGGTCATAAATTTCTGACAAAACCTTTCAGGATTAAATATATCCAAATTATGTCCTACCGCCTGACGAGTCGTGGATTTGCGCGCGCATCACACACATTTCTGATAAACAGATGTCGTTACGGTCCAGGGAATTGCTTTTAGCGGGTCTCGTGCTGGTGTAGTGGGCAGATTATGTGCTTGTGAAGGAACGAGACGGCCCGGGCTCGATTCTCGTCGGTGGCAAGACATTTTTTTTTAAGTTATGTTTCGTTTCCTAACGCGCAAGCCTTAGGACTCGTCAGGCGGTAGTACTCGGGCGGATGATTACAAAACAAGGTCTGCGGGTCGTGATCCTTTTTTGTTCTAAGATATTATACATTAATACCAATATAATTTTCCGATTTAATAATAGTTTATATTTACATAAAACGAAAAGCCGACAATATCGATAGCCTTTTTTTTCACTATCGATAGTTGAATACTATCGATAGTATCCGAACACTATTTAGGAATCTTTTATCGGGTTAAAGGGAAAAGTGTCAACTACCTACCTTACTGGATCTAGTGGATTTACCAAAAATGGTTCACTTACAAGATTTGTTTGCCTTTATAAATGAGCTTTAAGAAAATATACTTAAACAAAAAATTATCAATTTGGCGGCCATTTTTAAACATGACGACCATGATCCGGACCACGTCTTCAATTATTTTTTTATACTTCCATAATTTGTTTAACAAAGCCCCGCAACAAATATTAGAGAATATACGACTGGACACGTGACATGATTCGCGTCTAGCTACAGCAATTTCGAGCCTTCACGCTTGCGTTCGTGCTAAGTCGCATATTTATTCTTCATTTAGGGCATTGCCTTATGTTAGTTTTGTTTGGTTGCGCCACCGGAGCGAGCGAAGGGCCATGCTTGAAGTGAAATATTAGAACAACACTGGGCTGCTGCCAAATGCGCAAGTCCGAAGGTCGAAAATTTGGTGCAGGTAGACGTGACTGGTGACATGGGCTTGCGCCTAGACTATAAAGGATTATGAGGTGGTGAAATTGAAATATTACTATTTCCAAAGACAATTCACAGGATTGTCTTTGCTAGTTCTAATAATAATTATTGATAGAGTTATTCCATCTGATCTATTGGCTGTCGGAGACAAAATCTACCAAATTTTATTGGATGAGATGAAATTTGAAACCTTTTTCAATGTAAAATTTTTTTAAGCGGAAATCTCTGAAACGGAGGATATGACACTTAAAATATCAATTCTAATATAATGAAATCTGTTTTAAAGATTGTTGTACAGTGAATATAAAAATGATTTATTTTGTATAGGTAATTTATATGATCGGACATAGTTTGTAAATTGTCGCGTCGATGAAATATTTGTGAATGGAACCGTGTAGCGATGTTTTTATAACCTAAAGGTATTTTGTAACGTGGATGTCGTTTTTCGATGTGTTGATATAGGTAGATTGTAATAAATTATTATTTGTACAAATAATTGTCTTTTATTTGAAATGTTGAATAAACCCTATGCTTGCACCATTTTAAAGGATACAAATCGGGTGCGGTATTTTGGAAAAAAATGTTTTAGGTTCGGTTTTTACCCGTGACACCTTAAATTGGTTAAGATATCTACAACTTCTCGAAAATACCGATGAAGTAACACCAAAGTATGTAACACTTCAAACTCGACAAAATATAATTAGGAAGTGTGGATGGGTAGAAATGGTACAATCATCTGGCCCGCAAACTCCTCAAAGCTAACGCCCATGCATGGATCCTTCCTTTGAGAAATACAGTTTATAGAGGAAGAGAAAACAATATTGAAGAAATTCAGAGGAAATTTTAGAAATTTAAATGAAAATTAGAACAAAGCAATTATAAATGCACTAGAATACGAATACCAGAAAATAATTTACGAGAAATGTGACGAGGTTAATTTAGGCACCGAACATTAACAGTAGACTAGACTAGAAGATTCACTCTAAGCCCCGCCCCCAGCTTTTTACTTCTTGCCCCGTCGCGGAACCTGATGAAATGCTGGTTAACCGCTCAGGCCTCGTCCCACGTTTCTACCCCGGCTGGTCTAAAGTGTGGCGTCTCGCCTTTGTAAGCACTTCATCAAAAGTGCCGGCTGAGAGTGGACCTTCTAGTCTCTTGTTAATGATCGTTGATATAGGTTTTATTAATTTTCTTGTTTATGGTTGATTATAAGTTTTCATAACCAAGTCAGGTGCGGGTACAAGGGGGGGGGGGGCAAAGGGGGAATTTCCCCCCCCCCCCTCCTGAACTTTATTTTTGCAACCAGTTTCAAAATATCACAAGACTATGTGCATGTATTGCATTGCAAAATAGGTAAAGTCGAACAAAAGTGCCCCTCCTTGAACGAAATCCTGGATCCGCGCCTGTACCAACTACGTTATTTCCAAATTTAGTAAGCAGAATTTGAAAACTATATATTATAGGATGTCATTTTATAAAATATTAGCAGAAAATAAAGATGCAGTAGTACCTTAGGAGTGATATTCAATTATATTGCATATTATAGAGAAGAAACATAAAAAATATGTTTTATATGCATACGTTTTATGCAATAATTATTGTTTCGCTAGGACAACCTTGGTTGCGATTATGAAATGTCAAGATTATCACAATATTTATTTTGCTGTGAAGTAGTAAAAATTCTTTGTCCTATTGTTTCAACTAATGCAATAATGCGTGCATTGCAATTTTTACAGTACCCTTTCGCAATTACTTGATAAAACAATGACGCTATTTTTAAGTTGCCTATACAGGATGTTCGAAATTAAGTTGGCACTAATATTTGATGCCGCTTTACGTCAGCTTACAAACCTTCCTGAACACAGAAATAGTTATTTATGCAACAAGTGTGTAAAGTGATGCCATGATGCACATGAGTGGCATACAAATTTTTTTCTACTATCGAAAAATATGAAAAAATAAAAATACGCACTAGTGCGTAAAGTAATTTAGTTTAGGCACCGCATAAAAAAAGATATATTTTACAAATCTTAGAGAGTGCGTAAAGTAAGTATTTTACGCACGGTAGTAGAAAAAAAATGCAGGGTAAAGTCAACATTTTTGTTTCTATTTTTTTTTGCTTATTTACTTTTTATAGGGCGTTTCGCTTCTTTTAATTTAGCTAATCCAATCTAACCCAAACTAATAATAACTGGCTAAACAAACGTTTACTGGTATAAGTATTTATGCCCATAAAGTTAGCACCGCCATTTTGGATTTAAAAAAAAATGTGCTGCGTTGTGCCAAAATTTATTTCCAAAAATATCAAAAATTCTGAGAGATATTTAGAAATTAAGTTGGCACTAATTATTTGATTCCGCTTTAGGTCAGCTTACAAACCTTCCTGAACACAAAGAAAAAATGCTGCGTAAAGGCAACAGTTTTGTTTTTATTTCTTTATTTATTTACCTTTTATAGCGCGTTTCGCCTGTTTTAATTTACCTAATACAAACTAACCCAAAATAACTATAATTAATAATCATTTTCACTAAAATCTGGTATAAGTATTTATGTCCATCACTTGGTCCATCAAATGTGCTGCATTGTGCCAGAATTTTAATTCAAAAATGTCAAAATTCTCGGAAATGTATCAACTGGTTTTTTTTTCCAAAAAAAAAGTTAGCTTCACCATTTTTTCGAAAATTTTCTGTTATGCGGAGTTGTGGTCACTTTGTGTGCCCTGTTCCTTTTTTTGTTTATTTTCAAAAGAAGTTTAATAATTATCCAATTCCATTAAAAACTAGGCAATGCATCGGGCGTCATTTGTGCTGAGTTATTTTCATAAATCTAGGAAATTCTCGGAAAATATTATACCACCAAGTTTGAACTGAAAAAGCCTCCCAATTTCGAGTTTTGAGGTTAACTTGGCGTAGAACCACTAACTTAAGGAGCAGCTATATGTATAGCCCAACTGTTGTCAATCCTATCGCATGCGTAGTACGATGTAACAGAATTACCCAGATCTGTTTTTTTTTCATTATTTTATTTTTTTTTATTTCGTTTTATAATATGTACTTTTATTAACTTTCCGAACTTTTTCCACGTTTTTTTCAATTTTTTCCCATTTTATCAATTTTTTTTTATATAAAGCATTTTTTTCTTCCCATTTTTGCCATCCGCGACCTCGTAGCTGAACTCTTCGCCTTTTTTTCGCCGAAGACCGCGTTTATCTTACTTTTTTTTTCCTTATTTTGTTTTCTAATTGGAAGTATTAACTTTCCGAACAATTTGTTACGTTTTTTTAAATTTTTTCCCATTTTTGGAAAATTTTTGGGTACCCGGGGTGGTGGTGGGGGGGCGTATGAAAAAGCATCCAAATTTCGAATTTTGAGGTCAACTTGACGTAGAACCACTAACTTAAGGAGCGGCTAAGGAGGGCTAGAGGGAAGCTGTCCTTCGGAGCGGCTTAATCTAGCGCAACTGTTAACAAGGTTGTCAATCCTATCGCATGCGGAGTGCGATATAACAGAATTACCCAGGTCTGCTTTTTTTTATTATTTTACTTTTTTTTATTTCGTTTTATAATACTCTTATTAACTTTCCAAACAGTTTTTTACGTTTTTTAAATTTTTTCCCCATTTTATCAATTTTTTTTTTATATAAAGCATTTTTTCCTTCCCATTTTTGCCATCCCCGACCTCGTAGCTGAACTCCTTTCACCTTTTTTTTGCCGAAAACTGCGTTTCTTACTTTTTTTTATAATTTTTTTTCTTATTTCGTTTTATAATACTTTAATTAACTTTCCGAACAATTTGTTACGTTTTTCCAATTCTTTCCCATTTTTGAAAAATTTTTGGGTAGCCGGGGAGGTGGTGGGGGGGGGGGGAGAGTATAAATTCCCCCCCCTCTGATGACCTCGCATGAAAAAGCATCCAAATTTCGAATTTTGAGGTTAACTTGACGTAGAACCACTAACTTAAGGAGGGCTAGTGGGAAGCTCTCCTTAGAAGCGGCTAAATCTAGCGCAACTGTTAACAAGGTTGTCAATCCTATCGCATGCGCAGTACGATGTAACAGAATTACCCATGTTTTTACGATGATTTGCTTCCAGCGGGTCTCGTGGCGCAGTGGTTAGATGCTGTGCTTGTGATACGGAGGGCCGGGCTCGATTCCAGTGGTAAAACATGTTTTTGTTATTTTTTTAAAAGTTATGTTTAAAGTTTTTTTTTTCATTTTGGGCATGCCTTGGGTTAGTTTTTGTTGATTGCGCCCCGGCCCGTAGTGAGCGGAGGGCAATAGCGAAGCGAGAAATTGACAGAGCAATTTGACAACATTATTAACATTTGCGCTAGATTTAGCCGCTCCTGTAACTTACAAGAGCCGTATTCGATTCACTACTTTGGATCGATTCAGATCGATCTAACTGAACTTTATTGAACTGATTTGTGTTCGATTGTAACAATATCACTTTGTGCGTTTGTCCCCACTACCCAAAAAGTGATCCAGCTCACCTGTAAGTGAACCAAAAATGAACCGGGATCACTTAGATCGGTCCAGTAGTTCAGGTAAAAGATGGCATTTAAATGTCAATTGTCAATCGGCTTTTTTAAAATTTAATTTAATTTAAATGTATTTGACCTTGGTTCACCAAACTGAAATATCAGTTCAGTTTCAGTTCATTTTGAACTGATCTCCAGTCTCAATCGAGTACGGCTACTACTACTACTTTCCAATGTTGCCGCTGCGGTTTTTACAATTGTACTGATCTTTTGAAGTGAAACTTCTTTAGCCAGGGTAAAGTCAGAAAAAATGCTTATCAAAGTGAAACGCTGAAGAACGGGAAGAGCTGCGGTATGGTGCGGGCATTGACCATATGGGGGGAACCGGGGTTCTAATTTAAGGGGGGATTTTGGGGAAAACCCGTTTTTTGCCGATATCTCTGCAACGGAGCCTCGGATCTAAAATCTGACAAGCATCGGTGAGGGGTAGGAATTATACATCCCTCCCCTCCCTCCCCGGATACTCAAAAATTTTCGAAAAATTGGAAAAAAACGCGTTTCAGTCAAGTGTGGCAAAACGTACCTGCGCTCGGTCTAGACCAATCAAAGTAGCGAAAATGATTTCATTGACCGAGGCGCGGTGTATATTGGGAACATAAGGACGTCACAAGTGGCGTCATGTCAAATGTGAAATAATTTGACAGGTTTTACTACGGCGATCCTCTCGTGTAAAACGAATGACGTTTTAGGAGCAAAGTTGCCAAACGTTGCACATTTTCTTATTAACATGATAAAATGATTAGTTACCGAATTTAAAGGAAGACGACTGATTGTAAGATTGTTCAAACGGACGGAAAATTTAAGTGGGTGTATAATATGTCCCGACGTCCGGACGCATTGTACGAAATAATATTTCCTTAGGAGTCATTTAACTCAGCTTTTACCGAAAGTAATCAAACAAGCACACTGCATTTCATGTCTCATGCATTGTCCTCCGCTCGCTCCGGGAGTAAAGCGAACAGAAATTAACCCAAATTAATGTACTAAAATCCTCTCACTACTTTGGTTAATTTGGGTTAGTTTTTGTTGGTTTGTTTCCCGGAACGAGTGGAGGGCAATACATGAAGTGAAATATTTGACGAATGATGAATGAATGCAGTTACATAGACACTCGTTGTGCACTAATTTTTACCAATAAATTTTTCGAAACTGAAACGAAACTGCCGTAAGAATAAATTTGACAACAGTGTGCCTTCTGATAAATTGACGTTTTGGCTATTGTGATAAATGGCAGGCACAATTCAGCACAAATATATTGTCATAGTTTTTAATTAAATGGAATAAATACACATTTTGCAAATAAACGAAAAAAAAAAGAAAAGCGGCCAAAGTCAGCACACACTGGGGACAAATCAGCACAACAACAAAATATGTAATTGCTGAGCCTGTTTTTTTTTAATTTTTTGCTATATCTCTGGAAATATATTTTTGAAAATAAATCTCAGCACAATGCAGCACAAACCCAACACAAGTCAGCACAACTAAATTTATAGACATCGTATGTATACAAATTATTTTTTTTTTAATTTTTACAACGGGAAGTTCTTTGCAGCGAAGGGACGACATTTTTATTGTAATTGTAATTTTATTTCTTATTTATTTTCTTAATTTAGCTGATTCCAACTGAAATAACAACTAGACTTGTGTCATTATAATTTTTTAACAGATTTTTAAATTCATTACTAATGAACTGTGGACCATTATCACAACCAAAAATTTGAGGATCCCCATAAATTAAAAATACTTGATTTTCTAAGAATTTCGTTATGTTCTTAGCAGTTGCATTAGTCATAGGATGAACCAACATAAATTTCGTAAACCAATCTACAACTACCAGGACATACCGGTTACCCTGTTTGGACCTGACATATGGACCCAAAAGATCAGCAGAAAGCATCTGGAATGGAAAATTTACCTCCCTACAACTTCTCATAAGACCTGGCGTTGATTTGTTAGGACTTTTATTTGCTTGACAAACATTGCACGCCCTCACATAACGATAAACATCCCTTCGAATACTTGGCCAATAATACAGAGACAAAATTCGAGACAAAGTCTTAGATATACCAAAGTGTCCAGCACTCTCATGGAATAGCTTTAAAATACTTTTACGTTTTTTTGTAGGTATAACAATTTTCCATTCATTGAGATTGCTAGTGATACCATGATAATTAAAGATATGCTTCCTATATAGTACATTATCTTTGACACAAAAAGTAGGATATAGATTCGGAGCATTAGAAACAACAACAATCATATCATTATACCACTTATCAGGTTCGATTGAAGACAGATCAAAAATAGAAATATCACAATTTTCTCCAGAGGGAGAGACAGCTCTAGATAGTGCATCAGCAACCACATTAAGAGAACCTTTACGATGTATAACTTTAAAATCAAATTGGGAAAGTTTTAATGCCCATCTTGCTAATTTACCGGTAGGATTCGACATATTATGTATAACCATATAAGTGCAGAATGATCAGTAATTACAGTAAAAGAAGTACCTTCCACATAGCAAAGAAATTGTTCGATACCAAATATAAGAGCAAGCATTTCTTTCCCAGAAACTGAGTATTTTCGCTGACATTTATTTAACGTTTTACTAGCATATGCTATGGGGTGTTCGAATCCCTTTTCTTCTTGGAAAAGCACTGCTCCCATACCTGTATCGCTACTATCAGCCTGAATAAAAAATGGCTTAGAGAAATCAGGACTTGCAAGCACGGGGGCTCCAGTTAACCGTTTTTTTATTTTCAAGGAAAGCAGCATCAGCTTATGGTGTCCACGTAATTTCTTGTCCTTTCTCCCCCCTTTAACAAATCAGTAAGTTAAGAAATGGATGCAAAATCCTTAATAAACCTACGATACCACCCACCTAATCCTAATATACATTTAATCTCAGTTGTATTTTTAGGTACCGGATAATTTTTAACCGCGGTTACTTTTTCTTCACTCGTATGTAAACCATTTTTATCAATTTCATATCCAAGATATAACCAGGAAGGGCGACAAAAGTTGCATTTTTCCAAATTAATAGTCAAATTAGCGTTTTTTAATCTTTCAAAAACATCTTTTAAGGTCTTAATATGAATTTCAAAAGTAGGGCTGGTAATTATGATGTCATCAAGGTAAACAAAACAATACGGCTCTAAATCTGCTCCAAGAATTAAGTCCATAGTTCGCTGCATAGTTGCAGTACTATTTATTAAACTAAAAGGCATGACTCTATATTCAAAAAGTCCACGACCATATACAGCAAACGCGGTTTTCGGACGAGAAGATGGCTCTAAAGGAATTTGATGAAATGCTTTTGTTAAATCCAAAGAACTGAGATATTTGGCATCTATTCTTGGCATAGGATATGAATCTTTTACAGTATACGCATTTATTTTACGTGCATCATAAACTACTCTAAATTCCTCTGACTTCTTTGGGACCAACCAAAGAGGAGTACACCAAGGAGATTTTGAAGGCTGTATAATATCTAGTTTTAACATTTCATCAATTTCCTTATTAAGATGTTCCTGCATTTTGGGCGAAAGAGGGTACTGCCTTTGTCTAATTGGTTTGGTATCACCAGTCGATGTGCATAACATTTGTTAAACCTAATTTATTATCAGATTGAATATTTTTAAATAAGCCGATAACTTGATTAAATTGTTCACTTTGTACTTGAGATCAGTCATCTTTATTTAAAATTGAACTTATTGTACTATAATTTAAGATTTTACTATCATAAGTTAAACTATCAAAATCGGCTTTAACTTTAAAAATTTTAAAAAAATCAATTCCTAAAATTAGTTCGTGAATAACACTAGGAATGATTAAGACTTTAATGTTACGACAAATCCCATTTAAACTGATTGGTAAGGTTACATATCCCAAATAATCTTGCATTATGCCGTCGGCAGTAGATACATTAAGAATAGAATCATAATTTATTTTTAAATTTAATTTTGTAAGAAAAACCTTCTGAACCCAAAATGCAGTTGTTCGAAGCACATCGACCAAAGCCAAAATATTTACATCATTCACACATACTGTTACATATGGTCGGGTATCGTTATTTTTCCTTGAGAAAATCGGACTAACAGACGCATTACTTTGAGAATTCAAAAAATCCTTAACTACACCTAACCATACTTGCCATTTCTGTGAATTTCTTGCTATTACCACAAACAATATAGCTATGCCATTACTGATTTGTGCCGGTTTTCTTTTTGTTTGTCTTTTTCACATTTGTCTCTTGTGACGTTGAGCTTTCGTCTTGATTCTCAAGGGTGACGATATTCGTTTAAGTACTGCCACCTGGATTCATGTTTCTTTGAGCACAAAAAACATTTATCTTTTGTGATATTTTTCTTACCACAACCATAGCAAAAAATTGTTTTAAGGCAACAACATTTTGCAAAAATGTGCCCTACTCCATCACAATTCCAACACGATTTAGCACTATCTAAGCCAGAGGTATTAGAAACATATTGAAAACAGCAACCAGTCGAAGGGTCAGGTGTGACTGCACTTAATTCGGGTTCTAACAGACCTTTATCTGAAGGAGGAGGTTTGTATCTACCTGACCATGATCTAGATTCTTCCAATCTTTTACACAAAGAAGTGAGTTCAGATATAGTATTTATTTCCACCAAAGCCAACTGAATTATATAAAACGGTAAAAGATTCCTACGATTTTGATCAACTCTTACTTTTTCTAAAGGTAAATTAGATAGTTTACGATAAAGACATTCCATAGAAGCAATATATAGAATGATTCTCTCGTTACTACCCATAGTACGGTTTTGTTTTTCCAATAATAAATCTTGTTCATAGAGATAAGGTAAAAAATCAGATTTTAATCTTTGTACTACTTCGTCCCAATCACTTAAGTAATGCCTATTTGCAGAAAACCATGTCCAAGCAGGACCCTTAAATATATCACAGGCAGATAAAAACAAGTCTTCCGTCGTAACATTCCAACTAACTCTAAACTCTTCAACCTTTTCGAGGAAAGAAAGAACTGATTCCTCATCTGTAGACCCGGTAAAACTGATGTTCCATTTATAAGGCGCTACATATTGTCTATTTTGTACTGAAGGTACAGGAGGAATAGCAACTGCAGGAGATACATGAGTCGGGGTAGAGGTTTGAGCACTGGTTTGTAGGTTATCTATTTTAAATGCAAGGTCACCCTCTAAACTAAGAATTTTGGTAATTAAATGCTGCTTCTCAGTAATCTGTGGATCATTACTAGGCAGTAATCTAGACACCCTATTCGAAAGATGTGTTAACCTGTCTTCCAACTTCTTTCTTTACGAAAGTGAACCTAAAAATTTATCTATTAACTGTACCAAATCATTATATGTCTCTAACGCGCCTTTAATATCTTTATCAAAAGGTTTGTTGTTAGTTGGATCAACAAAGCTTCGATTAACCGATTCTTGTTTGAAACAACCGCGCAAGAGTTTCCTTTTTTCATCAACATTTAAATTAGCAGCATTTTCAACTTGTCTACGTTCTAAATCATAAGTTAATTCACTAGATTTCAAATGCACATTCATCGTGACTAATTAAAATTGCAAGAAATGGTACAATAAAGGTATTTGCAACAGTACTCAATTTCATAATGAAATATTCGGTAAATGCTCAATAATCATCAATAATCAATAAATGCAATAATAAAAATCAAATAGTAATCATTAATACTCAATAAATGCAATAATAAAAATCAAATAGTAAACAACGAAAAACTTTGTAAGGATCAGATAACCAAATACCTGAGTATCAGCTGCATTTAAAGATCCTTTACAGGCGTAGCCGACTATATCAAAATCGGCCTCTCCTATTGGTCGATCCATCTCGTATTACAATATGTCTTCGTGATGCAATCAATTTCTCGCAAGAGCTCTCGTGGTGTAGAGGTTTAGATCGTTGTGTCTCACCTGGAAAACATGGGTTCGAACCCCGCTGCTTTTTTTAATTTTTTTTTAAGATTATGTTTCTAAACAGCTTTTTTTTCTTGATTTTGGGTATGTCTTTGGTTAGATTGGGTTAGCACCTGGTTAGTTTCCTTTTCTTGAGCCCCCGTAGCGAGCGAAGCGAGCGGAGGGCCATGCGGATCGACCAATAGGAGAGGCCGATTTTGATATAGTCGGCTACGCCTGTAAAGGATCAGCTAACAAAAATTTCCAGCAAGAAATTTACCAACAAGTAAGATAGCCACTTTAATTATGTAAACCACATAAAAACACGTTGGTCGCCAATTTGTACCGATTTATGTTCCTGATGTCTTTTGGAAATTTACTAAGTTGCCGGCTAGTATAGATTGATCGCGAATTCTACTTACTTGTTAGTAGAAATGTATTATCGGGCGCCAGAAATTCCTCAATTCTCAAAGTAACTGTCAAGTATTACCAATAAAAGCTTAAAAACTAACAAAAATTACTTGATAGACGTTGAGAACTGCAGAATCTCGTTTCTTGCAGGAAATAAAATATATTCTTAAAAACAAATCTACAATAATTTATTTAAATAAATACAGTTAAAATGAACAGTCTAAATCACAACTTTGTTGAATAGAGTTCTTCTAGAGTTGAGAAATTAAATTAATAGGTTAGTTTTTAGAAAAAAAAATACAGTTAAAATATCAATAATTGAAATTAGTTAAAACTTAAAGATTCTGGTCTTTACAGCGATTTTTAGGTTTGCAATTAGAATACTTAGCTTAGATTAAACGTTCAACTTAGGTTGGACACTCGTCTCTTCACCTCGTTCCTTTTCTCCAATTGCCTGTTATTTGTTAGGCCTTTATGGGTAGGGATAACACCAGAGGACTTAAAAAAACGTCCGCTGATACGTCTAACGCTGCAATGGTACACTCAGTTGATGCTTGACTATCAATCCAAGCTCTTCGGCCAATTTTTGTGAGAATATGCAAACAAAAAAAACTTGTCTTAGACCAAAATGTTGATTGATATCAACAGAAAAAATGAAAAATAATGAACAGTGATTTAAACAATATCAGCAAAAAATTCAAACTCTATCACTTAAGAATTAAATCTATGATCAAAAATACAAGATTCGTAAATGCACAATTAAACTATGATCAAATATACAAGATTCATCAACGAATCTGATACTCAAATATAATAAAGAAGAAAATGATTAAATCTGACTTAAGCACACCTTTAAATAAGTGCAAAATAAATGAAAAGTCCCCAAAAAGTTTATTTAAGAGAACATTTCTAAAAATAAGCAAAATACTAGTCAAAAATTGATAGAAAAATACGATTATTTCAAAATTGTAAATTAATAATTAAGCAAATTCTTCCCAAGTCAAATGTATGCATTGAGAAAACTGTACGTCCCAAGATCATAATACAAAGCTGATCGACATTTCACCAAATGTCAATTCTTCTCAGATCACTCGTCAAGGTGAGCATTACGAGCCACAAGCAAAATAAACAAAGCAAATTTAGTTATAAGTTTAGCAAGGAGCTAGGTTTGCAAAGAGAAAAAATATAAATTCACCGTCGACTGTCGGTAGAAAGAAGAAATAAAAATCCAAGGTGAGTTCTCAAAGAAATTCAATATTATATTTCATAAATTAGAAATAATAAAAGACTCCTTAGACCTTAGACTCTTAGAAAGTAGGATTTTCCAAATCCTCCACAGGCAGTGAACTGAAGGTCTATTGGCTACCCATCCGTCTCTTCCCAAATTTGACAAGGGCCTGTGTCAATTAAATTAACTTTTAAAGGTGGCGGATTGGAGCAAGGAATTAGCTAGATATTTGCATAAAAATCACTTTGCAATACACAAATCTTAAAATATAAAAACCATGTGACGAATATTTCGTTACACACTAACCCAAACTGCCCAACGCCAACTAACCCACGCTACGAGGTCTGATCTCTCAACCAATCCAAACCATCGCTTTTAGTATGTAGACGGTGCCCAAACAAACAGAACAAGCCCGCGTTTCTCTCTAAAAAATCATCTAGCCCTATTAAAAAGTTACTGCAACTAACCGGTGTTCCTGAAAGTTCACAGTTACAGAAAAAGTTCATAAACATAGTTTTTCTAACCCAAACTAACTGTGCTAATATTCTTCATTTTTGTTTTCGTAGAGTAAAGGACTATTCTATACACATGATATTTGCAAATTCAATAAATCTTCAGAATGTCTGTTTGCACCACCGAAAAAAAGTGTAGTCGTCTATGGAAAAGGTCTGGTCTTTTATAAATTCTATTTGCAAAACCACAATCTGTTATTATCGAAATTTGGATACCATTCTAGAACAGATCAGGATCATCATCATCAACATATTCAAAACCCATATGAATTAAAGGGTAGAATAGAGAAACGGCTTTAAATAAGTAATGAAACGTGCCAAAACCTCAAAGGGGAACTAGATTTTTAGGGTTAATCCGACTTTAATCGGCCCTGGACAACGAATTAATTAAAGCTTGAATTATCGTTGCTAATGACAGTTTAATGTGCGGTGCAATGGACATATTGAATTTAATCCGATTTTGCTCTAATCTTGAACTAAATCCTTCGGTGCAATCAGCTATAAAAAAATTAATCTTTAAGATTCTGTTTGAAATATGTATGTATATACTTAACTGTACAACCGGTTTTTTTAGCGCCGCTCAACCCAATCCGGTTAAGATTACCGAAAAATAACCGGGTTAACCTGTAACCGTTCCAGATTATATGGCTACATAGGATATCGCTTAGTGGGGCTTGCAACCGTATAGACAACTATTTTTTTTCTGACATGAAACTTTATTTGCTGGAAATAAGAGAGGGTCAAATATTTAAAATATTAATATGCAATTATTACGTTCTAAAAATTACAAAACATTATATTGGTTATACCTATTTAATAATCAAATCTGAGGACATGCTGTATATCTTGCCATCAAAAAATCAAGGGCGTCGACACTGCCCTAGTATTTCAACGTCTTTTTCATTACTTAAAACAAGTCTTGATTATGAAATTTTTGCTAATCAGTTAAGAATATAAGCCGTCAGTAAATGGTTAATTCAGTATGTTATATCTGATCCGGAACTCCTATAGCAAGCAAGGCAATTACAAAAACTCCGTCTTATCGTGACTTTGTTTTAGAAAAAAAACTTGTTCCAATTACTACGAAAGTCGTGCTCTATTCTCCGGCGTCCCATCGTCCGCCGACGTGCTTCGCAAGGACGTGCAGCACAACCCGTCCGCTCCACGGAGCAGCACAGAGTCACGTCACTGAGCGTATAGCTGGCTGTACAGGCGGCGCACAGTGGCGCAATGTGGGAAGTCGAATAGGCAAAACCTATTTGTAACAACAAATAATGTTAACCTATATTAAATAATATTACAGTTTATTTATAAAAGTGTCTATTGATCAAAGAGCTAATTAATTTACATTGTACCCGATTACTAAAACACGCATCTCATTTCAGTTGAAATATGGTTTGAATTGTTCATAGATCGTAGGGCCCTGTTTTATAATAAAGCTCTTTGAGACCGGTGTTAATTTATGGTTATTTTATTAGGTAATTATTTAAGTGTTCTTAGTTTATCGTAATTTCGCTCAGCACTTTAAGGCACTATGGTTATTTAACTTTTAAAATCGCTTGATTTAGAACTTTGACAGATCTATTGTAGATTTGGCTTGAGTACTTTAGACAGGCATACCCGAAGAAACTGAGCTCCTGTGAACACGATGATAACTAATTAGAAGTTTGAATGTTTTTAGTAGTTAACACATGCCTTCTCCCTGATAACGTTGGATCCCAACGTTTGCCAAAATCCCTGCGTTTTAAAAAGAAATAAAAATACCTCAATTCACGAAGATACATCGCATTTTACAAAGTTTAGAATGATTTACAATGCGTCGTATCATCTTATTCAGATCTACAGGAGAGGCTGACCCAAAATAATAAAAAAGAACTAAGAAACACCATGCTTTCAGCATTCAGGTACTGCAGCCACCAGTACCATGCGTCTCATCCAACGACGACTCATTCAACATTCACCAACAGTTGGATAAACGAGTACTTATACTTAAACACCCTTGGGAAACAGCAGTAAGATATAAAAGTGGAACACAGAGTGTGATTTAGCCTCTCCGACTGGTTTACCTTGTTTAATCGACGTGAAATTCGTTATTGACCATTGCAACTTTAAGGTTCATAATTGCGTGCGCTGGTCGCTAGCGTTGTTTATAATTTATCTTGAATGTTTACATAACATTTTGCAATTTTAAGTTCAACCTTAGGCAAGGGCGATAATTAATTAGCAATTTGAATGTTTTTTTTAGTAGTTCACACATGCCCTCTCCCTGATAACGTTGGACCCCAATGTTTGCCAAAACCCCTGCGTTTTAAAAGGAGATAAAAACACGTCAATTCGAGAAGACACTTTGCATTTTACATAGTTCAAGATAATTTACATTGCATCATATCATCAGTAGTCTTGTTATGTTCTGGCTCCCGTCTGACCATTTGCAACTTCTCTATAATATCCAAAATATGGCTCTACTTTATGCCTTAGAGAAAATATTCCCATGATGCTTCTATCTATATCAATAAAGGTTTATTGAATGTATTTGTTTATCACTTGTTTATTGAATTTATTTATCTATTAGTGTTAACAAGTAAAATACTCTTACACAAGTCAAAAATATAAAAGGCAATACCCTGAAAAATACAATAAAACTTATGACTAACAAAAATTATTCACCTCTAAAAATACTCAAAACTAACAATGCTACTAAGAACAACACAGAACACAAGACATAAATAGTCATGTTACAGGAGGCAGGAGGTCAGTAAAGTTGGACTGGAGGTAATCCTCAAATGAGTAAAAGGCGTTTTTAATTAAATACTCCTTAATCTTGGCCTTGAATGCAGTAAGGGGCAGATCCTTAACGGAGACAGGCAACACATTGAAAATTGTATCCATAATAAGATGCGCCATTATGGGATCTGCAAAGCCTCTGGTTCCGCGGCACTACCCAAGTAACACATAGGTTGGCGCTTTATATCCGAATTGCTTTCAAAAATGAGTTATAAGTGCGTCATTTATGACTATATGGAGTTATTGCAGAATCTCAGATTACCAATTTGCTTAAATGATATTTTGGTTCTTTAATTTAGTTCTTTTAAGCGGTTTAAGAACGTAATTTGAGAGCTGCTATAAAGTAGCTTTTTAATTGTTCTATAAAGACATCCATTATGACATTTAAGCTATATACTTGCTTTGTAAACATGCCTAAGATCCTCTTATACAGACAAATGATATCTTTATAGATGCTTTATAAAGATTATTTAAATGCTTATATGCCATTTGAAGGGACAGATTACCTGTTAAAGCAAAATGGCGTCGTGAAATACCACTACACAGGATGTTAAGAATTTTTGCCTTTCAACGCTTCTCTAGAGAGTATATTTAGTGTTTTAGTTGTGTTCCACTTAATAATTTGCTGTCAAGATGATTAAAAATTACAACTTTAAGAACTGGAAAAACCTGAAGAAATCTGGACATTTTACATAGGATGGCGCTTTATATCTGAATTGCTTTAAAACTGATTTATAAGTGCTTCATTTATGACTATATGGAGTTATTGCAGAATCTCAGATTACCAATTTGCTTAAATGATGTTTTGGTTCTTTAATTTAGTTCTTTAAGCGGTTAAAGAACGTAATTTGAGAGCTGCTATAAAGTAGCTTTTTAATTGTTCTATAAAGACATTCATTATGACTTTTAAGCTATATACTTGCTTTGTAAACATGCCTACGATCCTCTTATACAGACAAATGATATCTTTATAGGTGCTTTATAAAGATTATTTAAACGCTTATATGCCATTTAAAGGGACAGATTACCTTTTTAAGCAAAATGGCGTCGTGAAATACCACTACAGGGTATTAAGAATTTTTCTCTTTCAACGCTTCTATAGAGAGTATATTTAGTGTTTTAGTTGTGTTCCACTTAATAATTTGCTGTGAAGATGATTAAAACTGACAACTTTAAGAACTGGAAAAACCTGAAGAAATCTGGACATTTTACATAGGATGGTGCTTTATATCTGAATTGCTTTAAAAATGATTTATAAGTGTTTCATTTATGACTATATGGAGTTATTGCAGAACCTCAGATTACCAATTTGCTTAAATGATATTTTGGTTCTTTAATTTAGTTCTTTAAGCGGTTTAAGAACGTAATTTGAGAGCTGCTATAAAGTAGCTTTTTAATTGTTCTATAAAGACATTAATTATGACTTTTTAAGCTATATACTTGCTTTGTAAACATGCCTAGGATCCTCTTATACAGACAAACGATATCTTTATAGATGTTTTATAAAGATTATTTAAACGCTTATATGCCATTTTAAAAGACAGATTACCTGTTTAAGCAAAATGGCGTCGTGAAATACCACTGCACAGGATGTTAAGAATTTTTGTCTTTCAACGCTTCTATGGAGAGTATATTTAGTGTTTTAGTTGTGTTCCACTTAATAATTTGCTGTCAAGATGATCAAAAATGGCAACTTTAAGAACTGGAAAAACATGAAGAAATCTGGACATTTTACATAGGATGGCGCTTTATATCCGAATTGCTTTAAAAATGATTTATAAGTGCTTCATTTATGACTATATGGAGTTATTGCAGAATCTCAGATTACCAATTGGCTTAAATGCTATTTTGGTTCTTTAATTTAGTTCTTTCAAGCGGTTTAAGAACGTAATTAGAGAGCTGCTATAAAGTAGCTTCTTAATTGTTCTAGAAATACCTTCATTATGACTTTTAAGCTATGTACTTGCTTTGTAAACATGCCTAAGATCCTCTTATACAGGCAAATGATATCTTTATAGATGCTTTATAAAGATTATTTAAACGCTTATATGCCATTTAAAGGGACATATTACCTGTTTAAGCAAAATGGCGTCGTGAAATACCACTACAGCATGTTAAGAATTTTTGTCTTTCAATGCTTCTATAGAGAGTATATTTAGTGTTTTAGTTGTGTTCCACTTAATAATTTGCTGTCAAGATGATTAAAAATTACAACTTTAAGAACTGGAAAAACTTGAAGAAATCTGGACATTTTACATAGGATGGCTTTTTATATCCGAATTGCTTTAAAAATGAGTTATAAGTGCTTCATTTATGACTATATGGAGTTATTGCAGAATCTCAGATTGCCAATTTGCTTAAATGCTATTTTGGTTCTTTAATTTAGTCCTTTTAAGCGGTTTATGAACGTAATTTGAAAGCTGCTATAAAGTAGCTTTTTAATTGTTCTATAAAGACATTCATTATGACTTTTTAAGCTATATACTTGCTTTGTAAACATCCTAAGATCCTCTTATACAGACAAATGATATATTTATAGATGTTTTATAAAGATTATTGAAACGCTTATATGCCATTTAAAGGGACAGATTACCTTTTTAAGCAAAATGGCGTCGTGAAATACCACTACAGGATGTTAAGAATTTTTGTCTTTCAACGCTTCTATAGAGAGTATATTTAGTGTTTTAGTTGTATTCCACTTAATAATTTGCTGTCAGGATGATTAAAAATTACAACTTTAAGAACTGGAAAAACTTGAAGAAATCTGGACATTTTACATAGGATGGCTTTTTATATCCGAATTGCTTTAAAAATAAGTTATAAGTGCTTCATTTATGACTATATGGAGTTATTGCAGAATCTCAGATTACCAATTTGCTTAAATGCTATTTTGGTTCTTTAATTTAGTTATTTTAAGCGGTTTAAGAACGTAATTTGAGACCTGCTATAAAGTAGCTTTTTAATTGTTCTCTAAAGACATTCATTATGACTTTTAAGCTATATACTTGCTTTATAAACATGCCTAAGATCCTCTTATACAGACAAATGATATCTTTATAGATGCTTTATAAAGATTATTTAAACGCTTATATGCCATTTAAAGGGACAGATTACTTTTTTAAGCAAAATGGCGTCGTGAAATACCACTACACAGGATGTTAAGAATTTTTGTCAGCGACTCCATATTGTTTACTGAAACCTAATGTTGATAGATGAAACGACATTTTATTAGAAAACAAAATTGGGTTTTGGTAGTAAATTAATACATTCTATTCATCAAAATTATTAGAATTCATTTAAAACACTTGTTTCGGATCAATTTATTAAAAAATTATTGATTTTTACGAAAAAAAAGTTATGAAAATAATTTCAATTTTCTAAATTTTGATGGCGAGTAGTAATTTTACGAGGTAGCATATTACATAATTACAATAATTTTTTTCTGGCATGTCGTTTTTAGGCACTCCCTCCTGCCCTCAATAGCTTTTTATACATAACTGGTTCAAATAATTCCATATTCTGCAGACGCCATTCTGAATGGCTATCTTACAACCTCTGTAATTATCAAAATGTCTGTTTGCGTTTGAGTTTTAGTGGAGTAGGAGATATTCCTGTAACCATTTTGCAATATAGAAGATATAATGAGGCGGTAACTCTTTCCAAATATATAAAAGTTATATAAGGCATATTTAATCGCGTAAATTGCATTTATGTCTTTTTTATAAAATAGTTACATAAGCGCCATATAATAATACTTACACAGCATTATGGCAATTTAAGAGCAAGTTTAACTCCACTATATAGATGCTTTATACGTTCTTTATAATGGTGATGGTAAGCGCTATACTTAGTTCAAGAAGTTATATAGTGGCTATATATTAGGCACATATAAGTGTTAAAAGAGTTATATAGAAGTATTATAGAATAGTTTTTTTGGAGCATTTAGTTACACTTTTATATAATAGCTGAGTAAAGTGGTCCCTTGATTATCTTACCTTTTATATCATCGTTTTACTCTATAAACTAGTGATATAAACGTTTGTTTAACCTTTATAAATCTTTTTGTGTTACTTAGGCAATGAGCTGTTGTTCCTAGCGCAGTGTGAGTGAACATCAGCATGAGTCATAAACTTCTCAAGGTTTTCCCTGACAAATAGTTAGTGTTTATAAAGATGGTTCTGTTTCTGAACATTTTCCTAGTACCATACCTATATTAATAATATTACAGTTTATTCATCTTACTCATAAGTATTTTAAAAAATGTCTATTGGTCAAAGAGTTAATGAACTGAGAATTAATTAGCAGTTTAAATGTTTTAGTAGTTCACCATGCCCTCTCTCTGATAACGTTGGACCCCAACGGTTACCAAAACCTGTGCATTTTAAAAAGAGCAAAATACCTCAATTCGAGAAGATAATTTACAATGCATCATATCATCAGTAGCCTTGTTATGCTTTGGCTCCCGTCTGGCCATCTGCAAGTTCTCTATAATATTCGAAAGATGGCCCTACTTTATACCTTAGACAAAATATTCCCTTAATGCTTCTATCTATATCAATAACGATGTATTGAATTTATTTCCTTATCACTTTTTTATAAATATGGTCCTGTTTCTGAACATTTTCCTAGTACCATACTTATTTTAACAATATTACAGTTTTCTCAATATGTTAGAGTTAGGGTTAGAAAGTGAAATAGAAGAGCTCTTGAGTTACATGATTCTCATAGCTTAAATGCTGATAACTTCCATTAGATGCTTTGGAGCTTCCTGTATAATTCCTATCTAGATCATAGGCCAAAATCAGATCTTCCATACTAAATAACTAACTGATTCATATCCTCCTTATGGATCCAATAGTACCAATAATACGTACTATTGGGTAAGCACAAACCAGACAGTTAAGTAAAGAAGAAATGGTTCGCAACAGTGGAAGTCTATTTCATTATTCATGTTTAACTGATGACAATATGACAACTAAGACTTTCGCTGATCGCTGCTTAAACCTAACTCTATTTAATTAATGACTTTTGGCTTGCAACTGTCGCAACCCCGTCCCACTGCGCGGCGGCAGGCGGCCCAGTGACAAGTGCGCGCCCCCACCCCCCAAAACAGAGCCGATCCCCGTTTCCACCCCTCGGCGGCGGCAACTATTCCCCACCCTCCGGCCCCGACGGACAACTTTTTGTGTTCCGTGTATCCTAAAGGGGGACGGATCGGACCGAGCCGAGTTAAAGCGATAGCTCGCTACCAGCTTTATTCCGCTCGTCGAGCTCGTTGCTGGTGTTTCTCCTACAGCCAGCGACTGATTTCCGTCAAACTGTTTAATCTTTCCCTTGTAGTTTCCGATGCTTATTTTACGCTCCTGTGGATCCATTGACTTTATTTAATTTGCCATTTTTCCTGCGGAATCTCCAATTTGATGCCGGTCAATTAAAAATCCCGATTGTATACTGCGTAATTGGTCTACTATGCGTTTTACCATAACCTTGGGCGGTTTGTTTACCCTTACGATAGGGGAATATCCCCCTTGGTTGATTCAAATATTGCGCCCGTAAAGAACGACTGACTTCTTGCTAGTTCGGGAACTGGTTTGGTCAGCTGCATCATGTCTCATACAATCTATCTTTCAGCTATACCTGTCAAATATACAAGATACACTTGCCTGAAGTTAAAAAGTTTGTATCTATATGTACTTATCATTGCGATAAAAGAATTGAATACTCAATTCTAGCACCTGAATTATAACGACATTTTGCTGGTTGATAAAACACATATTATGACAAATAAATGAATCTTCTTCTTCAGTTTTCTTTCATCCATTCCTGAGCCTTTTCAATTTTTGTCGATCTTGGGCTCTTTGGAGCCAATCTTTTTCAACTATTTCCTTAATATCGTCTATCCATCTTCTCTGTGGGGTTCCTCTGCTCCTCTTCGTTTCTCTTGGTCCCAATTTTATCACCTTTGCCGTCCATCTATCGCTGTTCCGTCTTGCCGCATGTCCAACTAAACGCCATTTCAGCTCTTTCATGCGTTTCCTAATTTCCTCATTCCTAATCTTGTCTCTTGACGAGATTCCAAGCCTTGCTCGCATCAAAGCTCTTTGTGTGGGCACTTTGTTCCACTTCACTTCTGCCTTTTAATTTTCTTTGCCCAGCTTGGTGACGTGGCATGGCTAGGGAGATAAGCAATCATTATTTTTATTTTGCTGATGTTCATTTCTGATTTCATTGGCTGCTTCATTTAATTGTTGTAGCATATCACCCAGTGGGTCGCTTGTAAGGAGTATGATACCATCAGCAAATTGGAGATAATTTAAATATCGTCCGTCGACCTTTATACCTTTTTGTCTCAATTTCAGTGTCTTAAAACCGTATTTAAGAGCTAAAGCAAATAATTCTGGGGATATTGCACACTTAGGGCTAGATCTGGCAGGGTAACTAATCAGCCTTCAGTTTACCGATGTTTTTGCGGTGCAATGAATTATCTGGAAGTGGTCTGGTGGTTGAGTGGTTAGATGCTGGACCTCTGATACGGCGGCCCGGGGTACAATTCCTGTCGGTTTTTATTTTTTTTGTTTAAGATTATATTTGTAAAAAGTTGCTTGAAGTGAAATAATACATTCGGCTGATTAGGTGCCGCGCTAGGTCTAGCTCCAAGTATATTGTACTACCCTTTTTATTTTCATTTTTTTGGTCAAAATTTAGCCATCTATTATCACATGTAAAGTTGCATGTTGGTATTGGCATTTTTCGCTCATGTAAGCAACTGTTCATCAAGATCTGAATGGCCTTTTCTACGCTACTTCCTCTAAGTTTCAACATTTCGATGGTAATATGGGACATTTTTCTTTTTCATCTTCTTATATTTCATCTGCCGATATTTCCGTCATTACTTCTGATCCCACGTTTAGGATAGTCTCTTGTCTCCACAACTTCCTTTCCCATGTCGTGTCTGGATACAAGTTAGTATCAAAATCCTCTGTTATTTGAGTAAATTGTTCTGGATTAGAAGCTACGATACGATACGGTGTTTCTCTTTGAGCTTGCACATTTTCGTTCTTCCGTTGGTGAGTTTTGATAATATGAGGATTTCGATAGTGTGGATAGTTTGGGTTTTATGTGTTCTCACATCTTTGCGGATTCCTTTCTTCACTTGTCTGTTCAAATATATCTATTCCTTAGCATCTCTCTCTGCTGGTTCTAATTTCTTCGCTATTTCTTCCTAGAAGAATGCTCAGACCATTCTGGGGACGCTGCTCGTATCGACTATTAGACAACGTGTCTCTTATCAGAAGAGAATAAACCACACTCTTTCTTCCACTTAATGCTCATGTTTGCTTAATTGATATATCCACATGTTACGTGTCTTCAAATAACTTTGCGGATTTCCTTCTTCATTTTTCTGTTCAATAATTTGTATTGCACCTTTTTCTAGAAATATTCTCTGTCGAATCATATGAATTGTATTTGAAATAAGATTTGGCTCTGGCAGGTTCTTTAATTTATGCTTATTTTTAGTCTCTTATTGAGTTGATGTTGATATTTTTGACATTTTGTCTTCTCAATTTCTTCCTAGTACTATTCCTTTTGGTCCCTAATTCTTCACCAGTAGAAAGTCGTGTTTTTTTAAATAATTTTATTCTTGATTTTGAAGCATGCGCGAAATATTCTGTGCTCTCATCGACTATTAGACAACCGGAAGTCACTTACTGTTGCCCGTACCATAATAGAGGGCTTCAGAGTTGCGCGCGCATTATATTGTTGACAAAAATGTGTAATATTACACTTCACGCATGACCCTCCGCTCGCTTCGCTCGCTACGGGGGCGGAATCAATAGAAACTAACCAAAACTAACACAAGGCATGCCAAAAATGAAGATACAAAAATTATGTGTCTCATCTTTATAAGCATACAACTGAAGTGAAATTTCTGAGAGAGTAAGAAGAAATTGAGTTTTTATTTTTCTCAATTTGTGCCCCCGGTTTCGACACTTTTTTTTCCTTTTTTCCCTTACTTAGTTTTATAATACTCTTATCAACTTCCCAAACATTTTTTTTATTATTATTATTTTTTTCTTATCTGGTTTTGGTTTTTTATTATTTTTTTTCTTATTTCGTTTTATAATACTTTTATTAACTTTCAGAAAATTTGTTTACGTTTTTGTCAATTTTTTCCCATTTTTTCAAACATATTTGTTTCTTTTATATAATGCATTTTTTGTTTCCATTTTTGCCATGTCCGACCTCTTGGTTGAACTCCTTCGCCTTTTTTCGCCAAAAACCACGTTTTTCTAACTTTTTTTTTTATTATTTTTTTTTTCGTTTTATAATACTTTTATTAACTTTCCGAATAATTTTTAACTTTTTTCAATTTTTCTCCCATTTTTTCCGAAATGTTTGGATATCCGGGAATGTGGAGATGAGGGTATAATCCCCCCCTCCCCGGGCCCCACTGATGATCCCGTGATGCAGGGTGATCGCTTGTTTGATTTTCCATCCGATGCTCCGTTGCAGAAATATCGGCAAAAACGGGTTTTCCCCTCAATCTCCCCCTTAAATTAGAGGCCCCCCATATGATCAAAGGTAGCCTCCATGATGGCGCACCTACCATAGAAATTTCGACCCCATAGCTATTCTCGTTGTCCCGAAATTAATTAACTCTCTAGCTATACTGGAACATGCTTAATTAATAGGGCGTTTCACTTTGATAAGCGTTTCACTACACAAATATTTGTGTTTGTCAAGAATCTAATGCGCGCGCAATTCTGAAGCCCTCTGATGTGGTACGGGAAATGTCTACTCCGGAAGTCTTTTATGAGGGGAGGATAAATCACACTCTCTATTCCACTTATTGCGCATGCTCGCTTAAACGACATAGCCACCTACATCTTACGTGTCTTACTTCTCTTTTTTGTTCATTGATTTGTATTCCTTAGCGACTTTTTCTAGATATATTCTCTACAGCTGAATAATATTTGAATTAAGTTTTCAATTTGGCGGGTTCTTTAATTTATGCTTGTATTTATCCTCTTATTGAGTTGGTTGATATTGATAGTTTTGAGATTTTATTTTCGAAATTTCTTCCTGGTACTGTTTCTTTTCGTCCTCAATTCTGCACCAGTAGGAAATCGTGGTTTTATTAACAGTTTTATCCTTGATGTTGGAGCATGCGCCGACAATTCTGTTGTCGTTTAAATAACGCAAAGTCTCTTATCACGAGAGGCTAAATCACACTCTATATTCCACTTGTTGCTCATGCCAACTTAATTGATATGCAAGAGTCTGGGTACACCAGAATGGATTTCATGATTTCATTATTCATTGACATATTGCGACACTTCACGCATTATATCATATGATACATACGAAACGTTGACTATTATTTCACTTCACGCAGGGCCCTCGCTCCGGGGCGCAACCAAACACAAACTAACCAAAACTAACCCAAATTTAAAAAAGGAACAAACATAACTTAAAAAAACATCTGTCGGTACTGATGGGAACCGAACCCGCGCCGCCGATCACAAGATTCACAAGCACAGCCATCTAACCACTAGACCACCAGGCTTTAAAAGCAATTGACCGAAAATTGAAAGCATGCCAGAAACCTTACACGCATTACACATTCCCATGCGTGAAGTGTCGCAATATATCAATGAATAATAAAATCATGAAATCCATTCCGGACCAACCAGACACTTACATTGATATACCCACATGTTACGACTAGACGCTAGCGAGGTCCAAGTCACGAATAGTTCTGACCAATCAAAAGCAAGACGTTAACGTTCTGCGTTCAAGCATTGCACTCCGCTCGCTTCGCTCGCTACGGGGGCTCAATCAACAAGAACTAACCAAAACCAACCCAAGGTTAACCCAAAATTAAGAAAAAGAGGTAAATTAATAAGAAACAAACATAACCTTAAAAAAAGTAAGCAAAACATCTGGGAATCGAACCCGCAGCGCAGGAATGGCAGGCAAACACTACCTATTACACCACCGAGGGGTTGTAGGAGTTTCGCTAGAACGTAAAGACATGGATAATTCCGATATACGCTAGCGTCTTGCTTTTGATTGGTCAAGACTATCCGTGACTTGGACCTCTCTAGACGCTAATCATGTTACGTGTGTCTTCAAATATTAAAACAATCATGCATTGCCACCCGTTCGCTCCAGGCCAGGAGCAAAATCAACAAAATATTACCAAAACTAGATCAAGACATACCAAAAATTAAAAAAAAAACTGTTTACGTTCACAGACTGAATCCATCAGTACCGTACATCTCACCTAACGGCGATTCATGCAAATTACTTGATTAATGTAGTACTTATTTGTACTTAAATCTAATCGGGAAACGGCAGTTTCCGGCAGATATAAACGGGGAATATAGAGTGTGATTTATCCGCCTTGTCACTTATCAACGGTAAGTTACAATAGACCAGGAGCTTGAATTTTAATATTAATGTCCTAGTTTCTTTTTTTGCAATGGTAGAAGGTACGTTCACAAGCTAGATTATTGTATATAAACATAATATATCTCTACACTTTATTCTACAAGAATCTTATTGCCAAATTTATTATGAAAATTATAATTTTGATGGCAACGCTTATTGCAAAATTTCAGCGTTACTAAATAATTGGATGGATGCGTTTGAAATTAGTAATGAAAAGGCATTTTGTGTATATATTTTAGATTTAAAAGTTAAATCTGATATCTGAATCCATTTGAATCATGGTTAATTGGAATATCATTTATGACATGTTTAGGGCCACTACTTTGAACTCCGATTAACCCCTGCTAAACTAAGTAATGTTTTGAATGTCATACATCAATTAATGTCATACTGATATTGACACATTCAAAGCACTGATTAATAAATATAACGAGAACGAGCTATGAAAGTGATAATCGAAGTTCAAAGTAGTGGCCCTTAGCCATACACACTCTAATAGTAATATTTGCAGTCTAAGCAAAACATTTCACAAATAACTTGATGTTTTAATATGTTTACTCTTGGCTACAAATTGAAGGAAAATCGGAAAATTCGCTTTGGCTTGGCGTAGGTATTTTCCCTATACTATGTTCGTACACAAATGAATATTGAGCTCGCAGGTATTCACGGCGAACACATTTATTTTTTCTGACCTCAATACCATAAAATTAGTTTCTATAGACCTACTGCAAACAGGTCGGTCCTTTATTCCCTTTGTACTTGTACAGCACACACACACACATGCTAATTTATGCGTGTGTGCTCTCCGTACGGGCATAGGGGGTTGCCTGTTTTAATAGTGGTATGCGAGGCGAAATTAAAATAAATACGTCACAAAGGGCGTAGCTGCAGGATGGTTTATTAAACGTAGAGCGGGTAGGGTTTCCTTTATATGTTATATGCTATATTATATTTACGGATCACGAGGCACAAATACTTTTTTTATTACATTACACTAACCCAAACTTCATCACGAACAAGGAGTAAGTAAGGCACTTTTTAAACAGAAATTCCTGACAATTTGGATAGACGGTAAGAAATGGCAACCATGACTTCTCTTCTCTAACGTTGCTTAGATTTAAGCCTAGTTTACATTGGTGCAATGCTCTCTGGATTTGAAGAACTGATATCTAAATCTAAGATGGCCTCGTGAGTAGGGAGCAGGGTCTGACAATGGAAAACAGGATAACGTATTACGTATGACTCGGGTTCGATTCCAGTGGCAAGATAACAAAACACAAGATTTTTAAAATTCTGTTAACAGTTTTTTCTTCATTTTGGGCATGACTTGGTTTAGCTTCTGCTGGTTGCGCCTCTGTAGCGAGCGGGGGGCCATGCGTGAAGTGTAATATTAGACATTTTTGTCAACAATGTGATGCGCGCGTAACTCAGAAGCCCTCTGATGCGGTAGGGGCAACGTCTTGTGGTCGTATTTAGAAGTAATTTTTAATAAAAATATTTGTTCTTTTAAAAATGTAATAGCTGGGATTTGATCTGTTAACGACGTTAAAATAGCACTTACAATTTTTAAATTATTGTCTTCTACAGAACGTTGGTCGGTATGTTGTTTTAGAACATAAGCAGCTATATATTGTGCACCTAATCTTAGGCACAGCCTCTAAAAATACAGTATGTATGACTAGTCACTGTCTATAAAAATTGAAAAAAGTTGCTGTCCCAACTTACCTTTTTTGCAAATGAAAAAATTGCCACTTTTCTACATTTGGGACACAACAGGTTAACGCCATGTTTTCAATTCACTGGACACTATTATACACAATTATTAATTTAAAAGTCAATGTCAATGCTTTAATTATGACAACACGTATCTAAAACCACCTTACAACCCTTAATCAATATTCTTTAATGCTACAAATAAAAAGTCCTAAAAATAATACACCAAAGATTATACAGAAAATGCGAGAGAGACATAAGCGACTCACAATTTGAATTTCGACAAGGGTTAGGTACAAGAGACGCGATAGTCACTACACAGGTTCTCGTCCAAAACTGCTACGACCAGATAAAATACGTGGTCTATGCTTCATAGACTACGAAAAAGCTTTCGATCGAGTGCAACACCAGAAAATTGATGCAACTCCTCTTGAGGCTTGACATAGACCTGAAAGTCTGAAAGACATCCGGTGCATCGAAAACCTATACTGGAACCAAAATGCTCAAGTGTAACTAGAAAATGCGGTGTCCAACGCTATACAAATTAAAAGAGGAGTGAGGCAGAGGTGCATCCTGTCTCCACTCTTATTCAACCTCTATTCAGATACATTTTTTCAAGAGGCCTTGGAATTAAAGTTAATGGAGTATGGATCAACAACATTCGTTATGCGGATGATGCGGTCTTGATAGTCGATAATATAGACGATCTGCAGCAAATGGTAAATATGGTGCGAGAACACAGTAAATCTATGGGTCTGAACATCAATACCAAAACGACGAAATTAATGGTCATCTCCAGAAACCTAAATGCATTCGCAAACCCAGGAATAACATTTGGGGGCAGCGCCCATTGAAAGAGTAGACAAATTCAAATGCCCGGTAACATGGCTTTTCGAAGACTGGACATCGGACAAAGAAATAAAAAGCCGTATTGGACTAGCCCGACAAGCATTCCTGAGGTTTAGAGCTGTTCTTACCTGTTCGGACTTTGATATCGACCTGAGGATAAGGTTCACAGAATGCTACGTTTGGTCGGTGCTTCCCTGTGGTGTGCAAGGTTGGACCCTGAAGATGAGTAGTATCAACAAACTGGATGCGGCTGTATCGCAGAATGCTCAAAATACCATGGACATCGAGAGCGACAAACGAGGAAGTTCTTAGGCGTGTGAACAGAGAACGTGAGCTATTCAATGCAGTCAAGAAAAGAAAATCATGCGTAACGAAAAGTGTAGGCTCCTACAGTTGATAATCGAAGGCAAGGTTGAGGTCAGAAGAGAAATGGGGAGGAAGAAGATGTCTTGGCTTCGGAACATCAGACAATGGAAGGACTACGTGATATACAGGCATTGATTCACACCGCGTGAAACAGAGAAGCAATGAAACATGCGATCGCAAACATCCATTAGTGCATCTGAAGAAGAAGAACCAACAATCCTCTGGTGTTGTCCAGCTGTAGCCTAAACAATATTTGTGGTTATCTAAAACTTATATGTAGAGTCTAAAGGCAGTCACAGTAAATAGGTAAGTAGGCATTATTATAATAAAGCCACAAAATCAAAACTTTAAAGGCAAACAGTAGAATTTCAGTTATTTTAGATATTACTGGGTATTATCAGCTCTAACATTATAATAGATATTTGCAGAAACACACGTTGTACCAGAGCAATCAGTCCCTAACTATAAACTATAAGTATTTTATTGCATATAGAATAATTAGGATGTACAGTGTAGTGTAGTAGGGTTAAGAGTCTATTTTCATGAACGCAGGGCAATTAACTTTGTATAAATTGTTGACCGCAAATGCATAATTTTCACCATTTTAAACATATTTTGTATTAAAAACTCGAAATATACCCGCATTACAGCATTTAGTTTCGGTCCCAACTGGTGTGTCCATATTGGCTAATGCTTTTCTTAGTTTCACGGCCTTCTAGTCCAGCGGATGCTGATCGGTGAAACACTAAAGTAGAAAGGCGCGTTCAGAAAAACAGCAACTTGACACTTATGTCTAGAGATACTAATTCTACTTTAGCTTTGACAAGGGAAGGGAGTGGACGGGTAAAACCGGCAGCTGTTCTGTTACGGGTTGGCTCCACGATTTGACAAGCGTCAGGCATTTTCGTCAATAAATTATATATATTATTTTATACTCATAATACTTCTATTACTGGCTTAAATCACAAAATGCAAAGATTGAAATATAACAAATAAATATATTTCCTTAAAACTTCAAAACAATGTACGCAACTGCGCGACACCATTTTCAAGGGGAATTATGTGATTCTTATTAGCAATCATTACTAAAAAATGTTAACAAAGCTAGTATAAAATTACAAAGAAAGGTGGCCTGAAGAATACTCGTAACCATATTTTGAAATAAGCTATATCTCAGCTCACACAAAAAAAAATAAATAATAAATATTAGCGTCAGCAAGAACTAGGTGTAAACTGTATTTACGTGTGAAAAGTAATTCCAGGCTCATTTCGGCCGTTGCGACTTTTACAGCCATAAGCACAGCAAAACACCATATTCTTATGGACAAATTGAAGTATTTTCAGAGTTATTCAAAACAAAAATCACCAAAATACACGGAGGTGCCGCTTTGAATGTCTGGTTCCTATTAATGGCGCCCGTTCAATTTTTGTTCACACGTACTGCGCGCTGTCGTAAAGCGAGATTATCTGTCTACTCCCTTACCTTGTCAAAGTACTTTAGCTTCCCCATGCACAGTGAGTTGCCGCGATAATTCGAAATCACTGTAGAGCGTGCGGATTTCTAGTAATTATGCCACAAATATAGTACTACTTAAATTTTGATGCTAGAGGAATTTTGACAATATATACACGAATAACATGAAATGTATGATTTGGGTTTTTTGTGCCATTTGGCTCATTTTCAATTCGTATACCATTACTTTTTTAGTGTCAGTTTTATGCATATTTTAACCAATGGTGGCATATTTGTCGTGAATTTTTAAATATGTGACAGTTATTACCCGAATAACCCGAGATCCGATTCTATCTATTCTAGCCATTTGTGTTAATTCCTTGCCCAAATAGAAGTTGTGGAAATAATAGACAAATTTAAGAATGAGACCTCAAAAGTAAATGGCGCTTCAGGAGTTAAATTTTTTAATAAATTAAATGAAGTTTTAATTAAAAATACAGAGTATAGATTTTTAAGTCAAATAGCAAACGTTATTAAAGGAAATATCGTTGAAGATGTAACTAAATATGTGCTGAGTGAAAGAAGGAAGGGATTTTTTGTTGTAGCTGAGGGTTTATTCAAAAATTGAGGGTTTATTCAAAATTGATGATATCCTTGTTCTACATTTAATTTAATTTTATTTGAATTTGATGGTAATAGTTATATCATAATTGTTTTGAAAATGTTGATAAAACTGATGTTTGGAAAAGTCTGTGAACCGGCAAATACTGCATTTCACGCATTTTTGTCTGTTAGAACTACTAAGTTACTTTACTTACTTGCTACATCTGAACCAGGCCTTATTTAAGGATGTGTTGTTTGATCGACGAAACAGTAATTTTATGATCGTCATTTGCTCGGTTAAAGGGTATAAGTAGCAGCCAAGAATAATAAACTAGAGAACGATAGTTACGTCCCATAAGAGCCTATGTTCACTTACTATCGCCCCGTGCTCCGCGGTCCCCTTACCCACATCGTCGTCGCTGTGACGTTGCTGCGTGACGAACAGCCTTCGTTTCGCCATTGCTGTCATTGCATCTTCTATGTTTTCGTTGTGTTTTTAGCTTTTTCAGTGATATTTTCGGATGTTTTAAAACCATCGATTGTTGTGTTTTGGTGCTTTGAACATTGAGAAACTTGAAATGTATTATATTTTTCGTTTGATCCTAACGAAAATCCCATTAAATGCGGATTAAAGCAGAGACCACAGTGCTTGTTTTGCAGAATATTTTTCAGTGTAGTGTTTTATTGACAGAGAAGAGAAGTTTCTATTGACAGGGAAGAGAAGTTGTCAAATTGAGGGTTTTATTACACAGTGTGTCACTTGGCTATTTAGGTTTTAAACAATATTTTTTAAAAAAGTAGGTATGTTTACGAACATACACTGGAAAGTAATTCTTAGTTATACATTGTTTAAGTTCCTTAGGTTGTGACCTTGCTTATCACGTTAGAATATCATAAATATATAGGTAATATAGTATCATGCAGCAGTGTCGAATCATATACTAAGGATTTTTCATTCAGAAGCACCCATGTTATTAGCATTATGAATTTAACACTTACTTTTTAATACACACAAATTATAAAACTGAGACTTTCTTAATTCAATTTTGTTTTCCATAGTTTGGAAATAGAATGTCGAACTCTGAGTGCCACAAGAAAATTAGTATTTTGATTATCAGTAAACATGTACACTGATACAAATATAATTGTCTGCAGAATAATAGGAATTTTTGACTAATTAATGTTCAACTTTTCTCATTGAATATGATATTTTAGATAGCTATTAACTAACATTTAGTGCCTTTCAAGAAACAAAAAAAAACAACAATTTCATAAGAAATAATTTAATTTTATTATCCATTTATACTTTTGAGGTTAAACACATTTTTATAAACTCTAAACAATAAAATAGTCTTGCCCGTACGTCTTCGTTATAAGGCTTTCGGGTCAACTTCGTCGCGTGGCTACGTCACTGTCAGTGAAAAAATCCGGTGGATGTAACCACCCTTCTCTCTCTAGTTTATTATTCTTGGGTAGCAGTAGCCATTTTTAAAAAGTCAAATCCAAATCATAGTTTATTTTACGCATAATTAGCCCTGGTACCAATAGTATTAGATTTAATATGGAATAAAAGAAAGGTAATATAATTTTATTTAGAGTAGAGTTCTAACAAAATTAATTTTCAATGAATGAAACGAAGTTTGCGGGCGGATGCTCGTGGCACTGCAGCACGACCTTTATGATTAGATACTTATGACGTCAAATCAAATTGAAATTATTGAACCAATCAGAAAGAATTCCAAAACATGAAAGTTGTAACAAGGTATTTAGTTTTTTTATATGTCAATGCTAATTGTGAGCAGTTTTGACATATACGAATAGGGATGGCAAAAATATGTCGATATATCGATATATCGTGTATTCGATATATCGAAACCATAGTATCGATATGAAAAAATATTGTAATAAATATAGTGGTATATGCGATATCATTAATTTACAGTCGTACAGTATCTTTAACTTACTTCATTTAGTTTTATTTACTTTTATTTACTTTAGATTTTAACTATATTTTTAAAATCTATGCATATAGTAGGAATTAAGAAAACTAACACAAAAAATATACTCTTATTAGGAACGCTAAAAAGAAATATATCAAAATATGTTTATACCTCATGAAAAACTGAACGTGTTAACAGTAATGAAATTAAGATCATTAATACAAAATAAAAAGCAGTAGAGCCCGTCTAGCATGCAACAATTTTTCCTGTGCTCCAAGAAACAAAAGTTTTGAAAGACTTTTCCAGTTTTCCAGTCGACTTCTTGTCCTTATATTTTATCACAGGTCTGTAAAGATTTGAATAAATCATTCTCATCTCTTCCCACAGCTCCAATGGATTTTCCTTCAAATACTGTATGAGTTCATCTGATTCGGCATCCTTTGTATTCTTCTTCTTATTTTTATGCGCTATACTTTTGTGCAGCGCCCATAGGTCAAAAGGAAAAATGATTCATGTAACTCTGAAAGACTTGAAGAAGATGACGATTCACTCTTTGGTATAGTAGATGAAACTTTATTCTTTAGATGTCTTATTACATTGGATAGAGCCAGTTGGCCTTTAAAATAAATATTTTTGAACCTCGGGATCCAAAATTGTACAGACAGCTGGTAAAACGCATTTTTCAATAGATCCAAATCGTTTTTCAATTTCATTTATTATTGAGGTAGAGGTATTTTCTGGTTTTCATCTGAAACTCAGCTTCGTTTTCCGGTTGATTACGGATTGCTTGTTCCAATATATATCGAGAGTTTTATCGATATTTTTTCCGATATATCAGTAAGCATATATGCAAAATATCGATATATCGTTGCCATCCCTATATACGAACCATGCGCACTTAATATAAAATAACAGTTATCTATCTTTTAAATTAAGCTTTTTAATAAATTAGTGTAAATTTCTATATTAATCCAGCTTTACTTGCTTGAAAACATAATTTCAAGCAAACTTTAAGCCTGGTTTAAAAATGAATTGGATAGATACATTTAGTATCTTGGTTAAATTATGCACCCTATAATTCAGGCCTATCTACGCCCATGTTCAGCCCACATAATATTCATGCATGCTGATCAGGGCATTCGCATGCATTTTGTTTAATGCCCATCCCGATAAATTATATGTATGGAACAATTTAAAACTCTCTAATTATCTATTAAATATTTCATTTCAGTCATTGCGTATAGCGGCCATGCAAAATGTTCATTTTCCGAGCCATGTTATAATATTTCGCTACGGATTTCTATTTTGTCATATTATTTGGTACAAATGCCGTTTTTCATCCATAATATCGTAAGCTTGGGTTAGTTAAAAATGCTTCTGTTTTTACATTATTTTGCTTTATTTTTTTAATTAATTTTCATTTCATCTCTATATTGTTTTATTCGTATCTTAATTAAAATTGTTTGGCTTTATTTTTGTTTTACTTAGCTTTATTCTGCTTTATTTTTAATTAATCTCGCTTCCTTATTGTATTCTTAATTTTATCTGTCGAATACCAAAACTTCTAAAATAACGTAGCCCAAGTAAGCTAAAGACCTGATGATAATACAAAATAGTATAGCCCCTGTGGATGATAAATGACAGATGACGTAAATAACAAGTGACAGATGCGCAGGTAGGTACTAGAAGTTGTAGTGACTCCCTTTGCATTTTCGGAGCAATGACGAATGTGTGATAAAAAAAACGCCATTTTTTGGTGCCAAACAACGCAAGTGTCATCAGGTAATTGTTTTATGCATCAAACGTTTAAAAATGGACAGTTTTACGTGGTCAAAATGGTAATGTGTGTTCTTCATAGTGACAAAAAGAATCTAGATTTATATTGATTTGGTTGTCGAACGCATTATATTCTGACGCAAGTAAGACGATTCCTTTAAGCCATTACCTTTTTTTTACTTTTTCATTCAAATGATACCTTCTTTTTTACTTTTTCATTCATATTTACGGCCGTTATTGGCCCTCTATGCTATGACGCCAATTAATCACAGTTCAACTCCGGCAAATATGCATCAATTCTCGTGCCTTGTCCATAAGGAGTGGCCCAACTGTCGCAATAACTATTGGATTCAACTTCCGTCCTTGCCGGAAATAGCAATATTTTGCCTTCCCGTCAATCGGTCGAGGCATTTTTACTAACACTATTGCTTCCGGTTAGATGGGAAGGTGGACGGCATTAAATACCTAATTTAAAAAAGTAGAGACATTATTCCATGCGTTCGTTTTTTTGTCGTCATTTTGTAGTTCGATTTTTCAATTTTAGTCTCCCCATTTCGGGGGTGCTTGAAGAATTGAAATCTTCAAATTTCTGCTTAAGTTCGAATGCTAAGTTTTCCTCATCCTTTTGCAAAACGGCGGGAAATGTTAGTAAATGTGATTTCTGAAAAACATCGAACATGTCCTCTTCAATTTTCGGAACGCTAGGAAATACATTCAAAATTATGTTAGTCCTGACAACGTTCGAACACGTCTACTTCCATTTTTCGCCTTCGCATTTTGTAGGACACTGTGAAAAGTGAATCAAAATCTTCCTTTTGATGATAAAGTTTCATTTTGCAAGGAGTTGGAAAATTTAAGCCTCCTCATTTTGTACAACGTTGGGAAAAATTAATAAATATCTTCCCTACAAAATATATGTTTATTTTTTTTGTCTCTCCATTCAGGGCCAAGGAGAGATGGATATGAACAATATGTGAATATAAATCTGCTTATTGCTTCATTTTGCAGAACTGGAATAGTTCTTGACATTTCCACTTTTTGCCTCCTCGATTCGCAGTTCGATTTTTTTTCTCCCCATTTTGAGGCATGCTGAGAAATGTGAATGGACATAATCTTATCCCTGACAAAGTTCGTTTTTCCATCTTCAAGCCTCTTCATTTTGCGGAACTTTGGGAACAATTAATACACATTTTCCCTACAAAACATATGTTCATTGTTTTGTCTCTTCATTTTGCAGACGTCACTAGAAATTTTCTTATTTCTAACTAAGTTCGTTTTTAATGTTTATCCTCATTTTGTAGGACGCCGGAAAAGTCTCATTATTCTTGAGACGTCCATTTTTTGCCTCCTTGAGTCGCAGTTCGGTTTTTTCGTGGAGATAATTTTCCAGACAAAATATGTTTTTTATTTTTTTGTCTCCTCATTTTGCAGCGCCTGGAAGAGATGGTATAAATATTTTTTTTTAATTCTCATTTGCAGGACGTTGCGTTGGGAGATATGAATAAAAATATTCTTATTCCTTTACTTTAGATGCTTTATTGTCAAAAAAAAAAAATACAATTTGTAGACAAAGCCAGAGCTAGAGTACAAAACATATAAAAACACAAATACAATAACAAGAAAAAGAAAAAGCTAACTATACAAAACCTTATACAATTGTGCAAATTGTACCTTCAGGCTGTTTTACAACAATCTTAGATGTACTTCAATGTTCCCTGAATGGTCTGGGCTGTGGAGGTGGAGCTATCATGATCTTTGCTGGTAATTTTAATGTTTTGTTTGGCACGGAGACTCGTGAGTACATTGATCTCTCTTGCCTAATGAAGTCATTTGGACTAACACAGCTTATTTATGGTCCCACCAGGCAAAACAACTGCCTCGATAAAGTATCCACGGGTTTCAGTGCTGATGACTGCCTGGCGGAGATCGTGGAGAATGGCCGGTGAGATCACCGAGGCCAAACGACTGTAGACCTTCATTTTGTGGAGACTGAGAAGACTCCGGCTGTTGGGCGGATGCTTTGCAGGCCATTAACGGGTTTGTGTAAGCTTCATTTCTTTAATCTGGTAGAGGCTCTTTCATGGGGGTTCATTGATGATCCTGATATCCCCCTTGATGATAAATTTTCCATGTTTGTAGATCATCTCATGGAAGCATATGAGAGGGCTTTTCCACTAAAATATCTCAACAAGAGGGTGGATGGGTGTCATTGTGAGGGGTGGTTTAATGCAGACCTGAGAGCACAGGGGGAGGATGTGAGGATGTGGGCTGAGTTGTACCACCAATACCAGATCCCCAATTTAAATCAATATTGACAGAACGAAGGAAAACTTACCGGAGTGTCATTAAAGCTGCAAAAATTACTGCGAATGACACTCTTATAAACAATTATTCTAACCCTGTTAATACAATGTGGCAGATAATCAATACCTACCGGGGTAAAAACTATAAGGATGTTGGTAAGTCTTCTATACCACCAGATACATACAATAATTTCTTTTCCACCATTGCCTCTGAGATCCAGAACCAAATTCGTCAAATTTCTCCATCTAATACTGATCCGGTAGAAAACATTCCACTTCATAATGTTCATTCTTTTGAATTTGTTGAAGTCACATTCATTGAAGTAAGGGATATAATCTGCAAGTAAAAAGTAAGGATCCCTTTGGCTTTACTGTTGATTTAATTAAAAGCGTAACGGATTTGTTGATTTCATCTCTAGCCAGACTATATTTAATCAATGTATAAAAAATACCACTTTTCCAAGCATCCTAAAACATGCCACTGTTGTGCCAATCTTTAAAAAAGGTGCAGTGGATGACGTTTCTAACTACAGATCAATATCTCTGATTCCTCTGTTCTCAAAAATATTTGAAAAATGTCTGAGTACTTCAACAGGAATTCTAGATCTTTCTAATTACATTTATGATGCTTTTGAGAGAGGTGAGTCGGTCACTGACTCACCTCTCCTGGCTTTTGCGACCTTAGTAAGGCCTTCGATTGTCTCTCCCACGACATACTCATCAAGAAACTCATTATGGCTTTGACACAAAAAGTGTCTCTCTATAAAAAGTTACCCCAGTGAACGGTGACAGAGGGTTCGGGTCGGTTCGCAGGAGAGTCATTTGGGCGTTGGGGTGCCACAGGCATCGGTCCATGGACCTCTGTTGTTTTTGATTTATATCAATGACCTACCCTGGGCCGCCCCTGAATTGCACTTTGTCCTCTTCGCTGATGACACCGCAGCTGCCTGCTCTGCTGGGACTAGTGCAGAGGCGGAGGGTATGACAAGGGAGACACTCTCGAGGACTGAACGGTGGGTCTCACGTAATAAACTGTTCCTAAATTCATCCAAGACTCAGAAAATTACTTTTTTATGTCGTATTGGGGATCACTGTTGAGAATGTTAAATTTCTTGGGGTCTATCTGGAGTCAGAGGTTCGAAGGAATGCTCAAGCCGATGCCTGTATTGCTAGATTGGGAAGCAATATATTCCTGTTAAGGGGCCTGGCGAGCTGTGTTTCTCCACCATTACTTAAGCAGGCTTATTACTCCTTATGTCACTGCCATCTCAGATATGCAATTATTGTGTGGGGACACAGTCCGGGGGCTTCAAGGGTGTTTTCTTTGCAACGAGGGCAGTCAGGATTGTGACAGGCCTTTCCTATCAGGCTGATTCTAGGCCTGCTTTTGTTTCCCTGGGGATCTTGACTCTTCCTTCGGTCTTTATTCCAGAAAGTCTCATATATATTAAAACCCATATTTACAGAAATAATATCACAAATAAACAAGATCTTGTACCGAGTTACCAGCGCTTGGAGAGATGCAGGGATGGTCCTAGGTGTATGGCGGTACAGTTCTATAATCGCCTGCCTGAGACTATAAGAGATCTACCTTTTGAGCTATTTATGAGGAACATCAAGTCTCTTTTGGTCGGTAAAACTTTCTACAGCCTAGACGAGTTCTTAAAATACGAAATTTAATACTATTTCTCTGTTCCAATATAATTAACACCTGTTTTATTTATTTGTTGCTAGACATAATTTTACTTAGTTTTATTCTTTTAACAATTACAACTTTTAATATTGATCTCTGTATGTTTGTTACTGCAATGTTCTTGTGTTTTATTACGAAGTAAGTATATTAAATTTAGAAAGAAAAGGCAGAATCATTTTTTTTAACCAATGTTTCAATGATCTTTGATAATGTGGGAAGCAATTGGGCGATAGTTCGAAGCTTGGTCTTTATCTCCTCCTTTATGCAAAGGAATAATTATTGCCGTCTTAAGACAGTTTGGAAAACCCCCATTTTGGAATGACTGGCTAATTAAAGTAGTAAGATGGTTTAATGTACATTCCGGCAGGTTTGAGAACATTTTCTGAGTAAGCCCATTAGTCCCAGATGAGGATTTAATTTTAAGGGTGTTAAAGATGAATAAAATTGGCAGTGACTATTTCAGTACTCGGCGGCCACATACTTATGTCCTTAAAGCTGCTTTAGGTGGCTTTTTTTTTTCTGCACACCAACCTTGAAATCGGAGTTTGAACAGTCCTTATTCTTCAGTATTGGAGAGCATCGGATAAAGTCAGTAGTTTCAAGTTTTCCTTTGGCATAGTGTGCAAGCTGGTTTGCTGTATAAGAAGGTGGGATCTTGGACACTACCACATAATGCCAGTCTTCTTTTATGGGGGATATGTGAGGTGTGGGAACAATGACTTTAGGAGAAGTAATAACCACTGTGTCTAGGTTTCTGTATGGTCGGTCTGAGTCGAAATCGATTTTTTTACTATTGGCGGGTTACTCCTAATAATTGCCTTATCTTTGGCAGCCATCTTTTCTATCGTGAGTGCCTCTTGATTTACTCTTTTTCGCATATTGCCCATTTCCGTCAATTACTCTTCCTTTGATGAGTCGTGAATTTGAACTTTAACAGACTCATCATGATTGTCCATAAAAACAGATGGCAGATTGAATATATCTTGCTTCATTTCCTTGATCCAATGAAAGAAAGTATTATCAGAGAATCTGGTATAGAGGCTGTAAATGTTATCTATTTTTTTGTATAAAATTTTCCATTTGGAGTCATGGTTACTCAAGGTGTCGTAAATTTCAGAAATGATTGGAAGAAAGTCATTGTTCTTCTTTAGACAGGTTCCCAGAGTTTCAACATTTGTAGCTGTGACACCTTGTCGTGAAGATATTTTAACGTAGGAGAGTCACAAAAATTGCAGAAAAATCTAATATTGTGGTACTTTTGTTGGTAGAGCACCTTTGTTGTTGCCTTATCCAGTCCAGTACAGGTCATAGAAAATTTTCCGGCGACACACCCCCACGAAATTTATATGTATCCTTTCCTGCGACGATTCTCTGGCAGGAATCACACTTAAACTCAGCCATTTCGATATTAGAGTTCAATGATTTTAGATAAAAGTCAAGATTGTTGTCTAATCAAGTTTGTTTTTTCATGTTTGCCCTCATTTTGTAGGACGCTGATAAAGTCGACAAAAATCTCATTATTCTGGAGACGTCCATTTTTTGCCTCTTTGATTCGCAGTTGGATATCTTGCTGGAGATAAATAATAATAATCTTCCCCTCAAAATAATTTTTAATTTTTTTGTCTCCTCATTTTGCAGCGCCTGATGGAGGAGATGGGTATAAATATTATCCAAGACAAACTTCTCTTTTTATTTTTGGTTAAATTCTCATTTGCAGGACGTTGGGAGATCTGAATAGAAATATTCTTATTCCTCATTTTGCAGGACTGGAGGAAAGTCGAATAAAAACGTTCAGTTTTTACCTCCTTGTTTCACAGTTCTATTTTTCAATTTTCTGTCTCCTCATTTTGATGCATGCTGGTAAACGTTAATGGACATCTTTTTCTTAACAAAGTTCGTTTATTCATCTTTTAGCCTTCTTATTTGGCGGAAAGTTGGAAAAAATTGAGTATAAATATTATCCATGACAAGGTTTTCTTTTTATTTACATTTTGCAGGACGGTAAGGTAAATTTGAATAAAAATATTTTTTTTCTCTCATCGTTGGGGATTTTTTTGCTCTGGGGGGCATTTTGGGGGGATGCTGGGAAAAGTCAATGGACATATTCTCATTCCTAACAAAGGACCTACTGATGATGGGTATACAAATGGTTTTCTTCTTATTTTTTTCTTTCTCATTTTGTAAGAAGATTCACAGACATCGTCTTATTCTTAACAAAGTTTGTTTTCTTAATAATTGTTTATCCTCATTTTGCAGGACGCTGGGAAAGTCGAATTAAAATCTTATTCTTGACATATCCATTTTATGCCTTTTCGTTTCTCAGTTCGATTTTTCATTTTTGTGCTTCCCTGTTTTGGAGGATGCTGAGAGAGGTGAATGGACGGACATCTTCTCATTCCTGATAACATTCGTTTTTTATTTTTTGCCCAAGGATGCTGGAAAAATGCAAGTATAAAGTTCACTTGTCCACTCCCGTTTCTCCCTTTTCATTTTGCAGGACGTTGGGTAAGATGAATAAAATTCTCAGTATTCCTGACAAAATTCGAACATGTCCACTTTTACTTTAATTTGCTAACGTAACACGCAAGTAGCAAGCAATATTTTTTCCGTAAACTAAACATTCGCCGCGCATTTTAAAAAATTAATTAAAATTCTATGAAGAGCCCTCGATACACAATCGCTAAAAAACTCTTCTTTCGCTAGATCGTAATTTTTATATTTTCTTTCATATTTTTCCCAATTTACTGTACAAACATAGACTTTCCTTCGTGCAGCCCTTTCGGTATACATTATAAATCTAATTTTGCCCCGTCTCACTGTACTTTAACGAGTATTTCGTCCCCCTTTAATGTATCGCTCGGACGCTGTTGCCGTCCTTTTCAATTTTTAGCCCTATTTCAATAGGGAATAGTAAGGGCGTTCAAACTCAGAACCTGGAATTTTTTAATTGAAAATGCACTGAAAACGATTTTTTCTACTACCGTGCGTAAAATACTCACTTTACGCACTCTCTAAGATTCGTAAAATAGGCCTATTTAATGTGCAGTGCGTAAAGTAAGTTATTTTACGCACTAGTGCGTAAAGTAAAGCTGACATATTTTTTGACGTTTACTGACATATTTTTTGACGTTTAGGACAGTGCGTAAAATAATATATTTTTCGCACTAGTGCGTAAAATAATTTATTTTACGCACTAGTGCGTAAAGTAATATAATATTATTTTAATTTTTTCATATATTTTTCGATAGTAGAAAAAATTTTGTATGCTACTCATGTGTAAAGTACCTTTTTTTATTCATGGGATTCCCATTCATAAAAAAAGATTCACTTTACACACTTGTTGCATAAATAACTATTATGTAGGTATGATGGGAATAATGACTTTTCGAATCAATACCAGACCAAGGCACACGTTTTATGGAAGTGAATACTTCTTTGGTTTCATGAGTAATTTTTCAAGGCCGCGTATCGGCTTACTAACTTTTCGTCTCGCAAGAGAGATAAAGCATATGCCTGTAATGAGGAAGAAAGAAAGAAAAAAAGAGAGAGTTTCGGTGTGATAGGTCCTGAGTTACGAGCAATAAATCCAGTGGAGGAGGTTTTATTATTTTTACTGTGTAGAGGGTAGCAGTAGCTTCATAATTGGCCGGGTATACATTCCCCCTGATTCAGGAACTGATTCCTATGAAAAACACTGCCAGTCAGTTGACATTCTGAGGCAGCAATGTCAACTGATCATATGGCAATCGTTAATACATATTACCCTCCTGATACTCTACCAGACGAGACTGAGCCTAAGTCAACAAGTCAAATATTTGGGAGTTATTTTAGACAGTAAATTGACGTGGAAGGCACACGTTGAACAGGTGGTGAATAAGACAACCGCGATTATGTGGCAACTAAGGAGAACGGTAGGTAGGAAGTGGGGTTTAAAACCTTACATCCTCCATTGGCTGTACACTACTGTGATAAGACCGAAGATTTCCTCCTACGGATCCCTGCTCTGGTGGCCAGCGGTGGCCAGAGCCACTAATGCCCAGAAACTGGCCAGACTGCAAAGGCTGGCTTGTTTGGGTATTACCGGAGCATTGAGAACAACTCCCGGAGTAGCACTGAACATCATCCTGGGGCTGGATGATCGACAGTGGCCTATGGCGAACGGACTACACAGGGAAAGGCCATACGACTATTGCCGCCAAAATGAGTAGGGATCTACCCATCATTGCGACCAAAGGCAATATTCCAGATGGCAGATTAAGACTTAGAAGGAATTTCCAAGTGGAATTTCCATCAAGGGAAGAGTGGCTGTCAGGCCAGGTACGTACGCCGAGCGGCGTACACGCATGGTACACTGACGGCTCATGGATGGCTAATACACAGTCATCCGGAGCCGGTGTATACCTAGACAACACTAAATCAGGAGAAAGCACTTCGCTGGGGAGATATGCCACTGTTTTCCAGGCGGAGGTGTTTGCTATTTTGGAAGTAGCAACCAAGGCGGAAGTAACAGAAGGTGTAGAGAGTATATATATTTACTTGGACAGTCAAGCCGCTCTCAAGGGCGATCCAAAGACCCAGGGCAAGCTGTAAGCTAGTTCAGGAATGTAGAGACGCCCTAGACAGATTGGCTGTGCGCAAGGAAGTAAGACTCAGATGGGTTCCAGGGCACAGTGGCATCGAGGGCAACGAACGGGCCGATGAATTGGCAAGACAAGGCTAAATGAGCCACCTCGTCGGCCCAGAACCTGGTCTGGGCTTAAGTAAAAGGCAAATCTCTCAGGAACTAAATAACTGGGCCTGGAACAAGACAAAGCACAATTGGAGAGGAAAAGAAGGATGCAGACAAGCCAAGGAAATGATTCTAAATCCTGACGGATCCAGAGCAAGGCGACTGCTAAAAAAGAGCCGAGAGGACATCAGGAACTTGGTAGGTATTCTGACTGGGCATGGAAGCCTAAACAGACATCTGCACCTTATCGGCGTGAGGGACAGCCCACTCTGCCTGAACTGCGGGACAGGGGAGGAGTCCTCATACCACTATATAGGAATTTGTGATAGGTGGAGTCGCCTAAGGAGGAAGATACTGGGAGCACCAACACTTGCTCGGGAAGATCTAAAGGATCTGGACTGGGAGGACGTCCTCACCTTTATCAAGGTGACGGGCCGTTTCAGTGCGGGCAGGGTGTTGGAAGTAGCCAGGTAGGGGAGGGCGGATCGGGGATGGTGAAGAGGGACTTATAGGCCTACTTACCGGGCTTCGGCCCCCACACCCTTACTACTACTACTACTACCCTCCTGATACTCCTTCTAAATCTACCAGTACTCAGATTGTTGAATATAGATCTTTTTGTGACTTAAATGTCAAAAAATTTATCTCTATGTTAAGTGAAATAAACTGGGAAGAACTGGAAGACTGACACAATGTGATTGATATGTTTAGCAGCTTTCTTGATACTTTTTTGGATGTATATGATCAATGCTTTCCAAAAAAAAAACAGTTCATAAATCAAACAAATCCAAAAAAATGGTTTAACTCAAAATTTAGAATGTGTAGAGATAATCTTAATTTTTTAATAAGTTATGACAAATGTCACAGTAATGTTAACTTAAAAAATGAAATAAAATTAGCCAAAAAAAACTATAAAAGTAAGATTATCACTGAAAAGAAAAAATATTATACTAACAAAATAGCAGGGTCAGTCGACAAACCAAAAGCAATATGGCAGATAATTAGAAAATTAGGGAACCCTTGCCTAAGAAAACTTGCCTTCAGAATACTATTCTTACAGTAGAAGAATTTAATAATTATTTTACTAATTTCTAAAAATACCCTACAAAGTTTAAATAAAATCAAGAATAACCCAGTAGATATCACTTCTTCCCATATACAGTTTAACAAAAACCTCTTTCAAATGCCTGTGGACCCTGCAAAGGTGGGACATATTATAGCTGTATCAACACTTGTTTTGAGACTGGTGCATGAGTTTCCGGACAAGCTGAAGTAGTTTGGCAAGGTAATCTCTCTCTATCTCTCTCTCTCTTTCTCTCTCCTTCTCTCTCAGCCTTGGTCTATCCATTGGATATAGGCCTCTCTCATATTGGACCATCTTTCTCTGTTTTGGGCGACCTGGTGCCAGTTGAGTCCAGCGAATTTCTTCAGGTCGTCGTACCATCTTTGCTGCGGTCGACCCACATTTCGCCTTTCGCCCCAGGTCCTCCACCTCGTAGTATATCCACTCCAGTTCTCCGTATGCCTCGCGACGTGTCCCGCCCACTGCCATTTCAATGAACTGACTCTAGATATTAATTATGTCGGTCACTTGTGTTTTCTGCCTTATTCACTCATTGGTTTTGTGGTCCCTTAGTGATATTCCCAATAACATGCGTTCGATGGCCCTCTGATGTACTCTTAGTTTGTTAATCGTTTTTCTGGTCAAGACTCGTATGTTACTATTGGGAGAATGTATTCGTTGTAAATTTTTGTCTTCATTTCCATGGGGATTTTCGTATTTAGGATGTGTTTCAAGTTACCGTAGGCCGCCCAGCCTGGTCTGATTATTCTGTCATTTTCTAGGTCTATTGTTTGTCGAAGGAGATTGTTTGGCCTAGGTATATGTACGATTCGACTTTTTCAATTGTTTGTCCGTAAATTGTGATTGTTGTTCCTTCTGTTGTTACATTTGTCATGTACTTTGTTTTTGTACTGTTTATTTCTAGTCCTACTTTTCTCGATTCTTCTTGTAGTTGTTCAATCATCTCTGTCAGTTCTTCTTCGTCCTTTGCAAATAGTACAATATCATCGGCAAATCTGAGGTTTTGTAGGTGTTCGCCTTGGATGTTAATTCCTTTTCCTGTCCAATTTAGTTCTTTGAAGACGTCCTCAAGGACCAAGGTGAAAATTTAACACCTCTTTCGGTTTTGATTTTATTCGTGGTTTCGTGAACTCTTATTGTCTCTCTCTTATGATTTTTTTGTAGCTGTTATCAATTAGATTTATGTACCTTTGGTCTATTCTAGCATTTCTCATTGATATAATAATTATTGCCCAGTTCTCTATTGTATCAAAGGCTTTTCTAAAGTCAATAAGTGCCATCCATATCGGTATGTTATATTCCGACGTTTTTCCCAGTATCTGCCAGAGATGTTCGGTAGTGCTAAAGTGGCCGCGAAATCCGGCCTGTTCTTTTGGCTGATATATGTCGAACTTATGCTCAAGTCTGTTCGTTATAATTCTGTAGATTTGGGATAGAAGACTGATTGGTCGATAGTTTTCAAGGTTAGTCTGGTCACCATTCTTGTATATGATAACTACTATTGCATTTTCCCAGTCTTTTGGGATGCACTCTTCCGATAAGCATTTATTAAACAAGTGTACTAGTTCTTGCTTGGTTTTCATGTCCGCCTCTTTCAGCATCTCTGGCAGCATGTTGTCTTCGCCGGCTGCCCTGTTATTTCTCATCTGTGTTAAGGCTTTTTCTAATTCTTCAATGTTCACAGTTTTGTTGTATGCCTTACTTTCATAAAGGTCCCTATAAAATGATTCTATCACTTGCAATGTATTTGCTCTACCTTCAACTATATTGCCATTTTTATCTTTTAATTTTATTATTTCTTTTTTTCTTTGTGTTTTGTCTTTTAAATATTTTTAGACCTTTGTTGTTTTCTATTAAGTTTTCTATCTGTCGTGTTTTCGACATTTTTCTTACTGTCTTATTAATTTCTACGTATTCCACTGTGTCTCCATCTTTCCATCTTTAATAAGCTCTCTCCTTTTCTCTAAAAGTTGTTTCGTTTCATTTGACAATTTGTTGTCTGTTGTCTTTGGTTCTGTGGCTAGATTCTCTGCTGTATCTTTTATAACTCTTGTTATTCTTCTATCTGTACTGTCAAGGTCTTCATTGGGTTGCCTCGGGTTTTGAGAAAAGTTCTGTTGTAAGTGTTTTTTTTTATATAAGTCTGTTTGTTCTTTTAGTTTTTCTACATCGATTTTGCAGCTCTTATTTTTTATCTTTCTAGCTCTTTCTCAAACATTCTGTGGTCGCTGCCGATTGTAAACGGGTTGACGACGTCCACATCCTGTGTCTTGAGATGATAAAATCAATCTCGTTCTTGGTCCGTCCGTCTGGGCTTCTCCACGTCCACTTCCGTTTTTCCTTCTTTTCGAAGAAAGTGTTGTGTGGCAAAGTAAGACCTATATTTAAAAAAGGGGATTTAAGTCAGGCTAGTAATTATCGACCTATTACTATCACTCCAGTTCTGTCAAAACCTATAGAAGCTGCACAAGTTTTTGAATGCAAATAACTTATTGTCAAGATCACAGTTTGGTTTTAGGAGGGAGTTATCAACCGTTCATGCCATGGATGAGTTGGTGCGGCACATTGTGGAGTCCTTTGAGAGGGGAGTCACTGTATTCTGTGACCTCTCGAAGGCCTTTGACTGTTAGATAAACTTCCTCATTATACGAAATTAGGGGTAAGGCCTTTCATGCTATATGTGAATGAAATTCCCGAGCATATGTGTCCTGTACGTGTCATCCTGTATGCCGATGACCTACCCTCTGCAAAAACCATTCTGACCTTGCTTATTTAGAACAACAAGCAAAAGCTGCAATGACTAAGGTCGAAGACTTTTTTGCGGCTAATGAACTGAGTCTTAATATAGATTCACTTTGAGAGAGCTGAAAGATAGTCAGAAATCCATCCCTTTCTTGGGAGTCGCCCTTGACTCTAAATTGAACTGGATGGACCACATATTTTATCTCCAAAGCTTTCCAGTACTGTGTACTTACTGCGTAGAATTTTAGAGTACGTTCCTTTTCATGTTTCTAGGGCTGCCTATATGGGACTGTTTCAGTCTAAGATTTCTTATGGAGGGCTTTTCTGAGGACAAGCTACAGATTGGGTAAAGTTTTTCACAATGCATACATACGTATTTTGGGTAAAATAAAGCGAACAGATAGTTGTAGGCCATTGTTCAGAGAATTTAACATCTTACCTCTAGCTGCTCTCTATGTATATCAGTGTCTGGTATACATAAAATCTAAACAAGCTTCCCTATCCACTGCAAACGCTCGATCCGAATACCATACAAGAAGTGGGGATGGCCTCCTTATTCCTCAGCATCGGCTAACCCTCACGCATAAAAGCTATATTACTCTGTCTTTGAAAATTTTAACCATCTGTCACCGTATCTACGAGATTTACCACTAAACAAACTCAAAATTAAAATTAAGGGACTGTTGTTTGACCTGTCTCCTTACAGTGTTAAAGAGTTTTTAAATTGTTAATAATCTATTTTTCAATTAGTAGTTTCTATGTATTTTTAGATGTAGTGACGTTTTGTTTTTTATGTAATTTGTAACTATTTTAAGTGAACATATTGTTTTTAAAGGATTTTTATAAATGTTGTTAATACTTAAGTTGCTATCAAGCTGATATATTTTGTAAACCCTGACGATGCTAAATCATTCCTAATGATAAATAAGCAAATAAAGAATATTATAAATTATAATTTTTATATTTTTGGTGATTGTAATGTTCCTGATGCTCTCTGGGAAAATGATAACTCTGGCGTGATTGTTAGATGCCCTCTTAACTCAAATGGGTTAATTTTGAGTCAATTTTATGCCTATCTAAATTGTTTTCAGAAGATTTCAATACCAAATGATAGGCTTGCTTATTTGGATCTTATTTTTACCACTGGGAATGATCTGTTGGTAGCTGAGGCTGTTGACTATATTTTTGGTAAATCGCAAAATCACAAGGCATATAACTTTTCAATTGACCTGGAAAGTGGGCAGGCTAAATATTTAGAATATATAGAATTTTTTATGACTAAGGTAAGGTGATTATTTTGGCATTAATAGTGTCATTGTATCTGGGATCAGGTTTTAAATCCAATTCACATCGTTGAAGCTGTTTCAATGTTCTATCATATAGTAAATATGGCCATAGCTTTGTGTACGTTCGTCTTAAAAGATACAAAAACTTCACATTTTCCCAGTTAGTTCTCAGCTGAGTTAAGACATTTAGTTCAACAGAAGAAAATTGCCCACAAAAATTATCAATGCAGTCAAACTGCAGTTGACATGAGTTATTTTCAGGTCTAAGAGCTTGATGTAGGGCTCTAACAGATGTTTGTTATCAACATTATATCTCAAATTTGGACCAACTACTTTTTACTAATCCTAAGAGCTTTTGGTGTAGGTTTAATGCTAAAAGAGCAATAAATAAAATTCCCAATTTATTTATTTTTTCCATGATAATCAAGAATTTGTAGGCTGTGAGGAGATTGCAGAAGGTTTTGTCCAGTTTTTTGAAACCGTATATATCCAAAATAAGAATGTTGATAGTATGACTTTTCACCAGACCAGTGAGAATATGACCATTCCCAATCCCCAGCTATCAGTAGAATTGATTTTTGATAAAATTTTCCGTTTACCACCTAAGGTCCGTTTAGGTTCTGACGGTGTACCGAACTATTTTTTGAAGAACTGTGTTTGTACCCTTTCTTACCCTTTTTTTATTCTGTTCAGGAGATCTTTGTTTGGCAGTATTTTCATCCCAATAGAAACACAGCTTTGTGATACCAATATTTAAATCAGGGGATAATAACAAAGTAAGTAATTACAGGAGCGTGTGTATACAGTCTGCCATTCCAAAACTTATTGAGGGCCTTATTTATGACCAGATTTATTATTGCAGTAAGGAATTGTTACTGAGTGAGCAACATGGTTTTAGTCTTGGTAAGTCTACTGTGACTAATTTGTTGGTGTTCCATGATACTCTCTTGAATGCTTTTGGGTGGACGTCATTTAAACGGACTTTTGCAAGGCATTTGACAGGGTTGTTCTCGCTATCTTGCTGGAAAAATTAAAGCTCTTTGGCTTCTCTGATTATATGGTGTCTTGGTTTGCAAGTTTCCTCTCTGATAGATCTCAACAGGTGCGGATTGGTGGTGCCAGATCACTGTGTTTCAGTGCGCCCGCTGGTCATTGTTCACCTTTACTGTTTCTTATTTTCATAAATGACATTTCAGTGTGTTTCAAGAACAGTCAAATCTTGCTGTTTGCCGACGATTTGAAGTTTTATAGAGTAATTAGTTCGGATCAAGATATGATTATTTTGCAAAAAGGCTTAAATAGGCTAAGTGAGTGGGGTGTCAATAAAGGTTTATCTTTGAATGTGGGTAAATGCAATTACATTAATTTCTACAAGAGAAATAAAAAGCCACCATCTTCTTACCGTATAAAGAACACTAACCTTAGGTATACTAGTGTTGTAAAAGACCTGCGCATTCATTTTGATGAGCAATTAAGCATTAATATTCATATAAACAATATTATAATTAAATCTTGAAAAGTCCTTGGTTTTGTTTTACGTAATTGTAGGGAGCTGTCTGTGGAAACTTGTAGAAGATTGTACATGTCACTTGTGGTCTCACTGTTGGAATATGGATCAGCGGTCTGATCTCCCTATTATATCAATAATTGTTTAGTTTGGGTTAGTGCAGAATAAATGTATTCGTTTTTGTCTTTTCAAACTTAATATGAGAATTCCTGAGGACCATATGTATGGGTGCAATGGGTGTATTAAAAATGGGGAGTTTACGTCAAAGGCGTATATTTAGCGATCTGTTGTTTGTGTATAAGCTTTTGCATGGCCCTGTGGTTTGTCCCGAACTTATCAGTAAAATTTAATTTAATGTTCCATCTCGTAATCTAAAAGTAAACTGATTGTTTACTTTACCTCATCACACCAACTATGCTATGCACTCACCTATTGAGAGAACATTGAGATTGATAGATTCTAAGGGTATTGACATTTTGGGCATTTCAGGGAAATAATTTGATCTTTTTTTTTTGTATGGAGTTTGTATATATGTAACGCCTTCATTTTCATTCTAAGCTTGTTGTTAAGTTTAAGTAAATTATTTAGTAAATGAATTATTTTGGTTATTGTTACAGGATAGTTTTAAATTATATTTGTTGATGGTTAGGTAGTATTTATATAATTTTTTCTTAAAATTGTTATTATTTTGTAATGGGGTTGATCCCGTATATCAATAAATAAATAAATAAATGTTTTGTTTATATTTTATAATATATATTTTATTTTTATTTCAGATACGCCTAGAATCTGAAACCTTAGTTAAGGAACTCCATTTAATAATAGTTCAAGCTTCATTTTAATTTACATCTTAAAAAGTATAATAATGCCTGTGGAGCATTTTCTAGCAAATCGTTCTGAGGCCTAAAGCCCCGCGTGACAGACTGGCTCGACATATAACTTCCTCAGAATTTTTTGCAGTCATTTTTTTACTATCTGTAAGAATTTCCAAAGTTTTCAATATTTCGGCAATTTTGCCAGTTTGAATATAGCTTTGCTTTCCAATATGTTGGCATGGCGTTTAGGTTGAAATTTATAGTAAATGTATTATTTATCTTTGAAAACGGTGTGAAGCTGGAACAGGATCAGGACCGAAAAATGGGGACATATTTTGATGTTCTAGGTGTACTTCCTGTCGAGTTTATGGCAGATTTCGAGCTAAAATTTCACTTTAAGCATATTGTCACGTATAGTTTTGTGCTAAATAAGTAGATTTGTTTGCCTGGAATCAAATTTAAAATTATTTGAATGGGCGGAGAATTCGGTCATTTTTCAGGCGAAAAGCAGCATTTTCTGCCGATTTTATGAGATATTTCGAGGTAAAATTTGTGGCAAGTACTTTAAAACAATATTTGTTCGTATTACAATAATCATTCGGATTATATCTCCCATTCTTATATTCCTCACAATTGATGTAAACATCGCACACGTATTACAATCACACTATAAAACAATGCTATTCCTAAATCCATATTTTCAGGATTTAATTCAAACCTTTATTTTAATCTTTATATTCATCGGCTCTCGGACTACACTTTTAAACTATCTCTCTTCACCCTACGAGATTCCTTATATAGGTTCGTCTCCGTCCCACTCGCTATTGAAAGAGATAGACTGTAACCAGATCTCTGGATGGATCCGCTATTGCCGGATGTACCTACTCCAGGCCGTATTGGTATTTCCCCTTTTCGCCGAGATATTTTTTCGTTAGAAGATATAAGTGGTGTTTGTTATTCGGGTTTATTTTCATTTTTTCACAGATAGACTTTTTTATTTTCTGTTTTGCGCGCGGAAAGTTTGCAACACGAAAAAAGGAAAGTATAAAGTATGTAAAAAGTGTTTTTATTTGCGGATTTAGGTTTTAGGGATGTCTGTGGGACATGGGACTGCGCTTTTTGCGGGAGAAATGTTTCGAGTAGCTTTGTAGGCTGGGTTATGATGATTTTATCGTTTCTATTTACTTGTTGCTTATCAAGTTGTGTTGACTATATTAGGCTGAAGAATATAAATAATATAAAAAGACCCAACAAGTTTTAAAAAAATGATAATATGTGCTTAATACCACACAATAGAAGTAGAAGCTTCAACAAAGCAAGATTAATATTATGGAATTTTTTGATGTTCTGTATTTTGAAATTTCTTGCCCTCAAAATATCCTGTAAAATTGGCGGAAAGATGCTCAAATTTTCCGATTCTGGCCTATTTTCCCATCTTCAAATCGTTTCAAATGCGATTTCAAGCTACTTATTTACCACAAAAATTGTTACCCATCGATATTCTAAAAGTAAAATTTTAGTTTGAGATCTACCAGAAACTGCCTCTAATCACCAAGAAATGTCCAGTAGGTATTCCGTCGGTTATCAGACCCACACTCACGCCCATGACATTTGTCATCTGTAATGTTTCGTCCACTTGGTCAGCTTAATTTGTAAGGCGTGGCACCTGTCATCTCTCAATTTTGATACATGGCATCTGTCAGTTGTCATTTTTTAGCCACGTGGATTATTTTTTAATTTTGATTTTTTATTAGGTCTGACAATTTTGACACATGGCATTTGATCATCGACACATGACATCAACCATTTTTCGACATTTGACACATGGCTTCTCTCACCAGTCATTTTCAACCACGTGGGCTCTTCTATTTTTACGCAAGCGTCAATCCGAAGACCAGACCTATCATTATCATCATCATCACCCTCGTTGAACATCTGCAATTTTTTCAAAGTCCTAATCTGAAGTAAATATAGAACCTCTTATCACGTGAGGGCCATCTTCGGAATAATGTAATATCTAAATATTTTTTGAAAATTAAGAAAAAATTGCAAATGTTGAACGAAGGTGATGATGATAAATGACTTGGTCTTCGGGGTAACGCATGCGTAAAAATAGAAGAGCCCATGTGATTGAAATATGACAGGTGAATGGTGTCATGTGTCAAATATCGAAAAATGACAGATGCCATGTATCGATAACAGATGCCAATTGATAGATCACATAACCTAGAATTTGAGTAGACCATGCGTAAAAATAGAAGAGCCCACGTGGTTGTAAAATAACATGTCAAATGCCGAAAAAAGACAGGTGCCATGCATGTATCTATAGAAGACATTACGAGAAACCGATCACAGGCTTCCTGTCATCTCTCGTTTACATTTTTCCACTTTACGCATTTGTATAAGTCTTTTTAAGAAAAGCAGATGTGTAGAAGCTTCGCTCAAGTGGTAACGCTCATGTTTAGAATGAGAAGGTAATGGGTTCGACCCCCGGCCCTCGTAAGTTTTTTTTTATTTTGTTTTAAGTTAGCTAGTTTTTTGCTTGGGTTAGTTTTTGTTGGTTGTGTCCCGCAGCACGAGCTGCATGAAGTGAAAATGTAAAAATACAAATATTTAGCAACAACGCATGTGTTTGTCAGAAATGTGATGCACGTTTAACTCTGGGATCGATAATAGATGTTATGTGTCAAAATTGACAGATAGCATAACCTAAAATTGGAGTAGTTCATGCGTAAAATTAGAAAAGCCCCTATGTCGTTGTAAAATGACACGTGAAAGACGTCATGTGTCAAATGCCAAAAAACGACAAATGCCATGTATCGATAGTAGACATTACGCGAACTAGGTCACCGTCTTCTTTTCACCTCTTGTTTACAAACTTCCACTTCACGCATTTGTATAAGTTTTTTTGAGAAAAGCATGCCTTCGGTTAGTTTCGGTTAGTTTTTGTTGGTTGTGTCCCGCAGCACGAGTGGAGGACATTGCATGAAGTGAAAATGTAAAAATACAAATATAAACATTAAAGAACCCATGCGTGTTTGTCATAAATGTGATGCACGCGCAACTCTGAAGCCCTGTGACCGGGTTCGCGTTCTATTTGACAGATTACATAGCTTAAAGTTCGAGTAATCCACGCCATATCCAACTGGCAGATGTCACATGGACGAAAAATAACAGATGATAAATGTCATGGACGGTGCTTAATTGAATGCGCGTGTAGGAGGAGAGGCGCTTAGAGCGAAGCAATCGGTGGACCTGCCAACGACGGAAACCAACTCACATATTCCAGTTCTGACTATTTTTTCCGGCTTCAAACCATTTTCAATGAGATTTCAGGTAATTAAATGTATAAATCTACATATTTTAAATCATATTTCAAGATACTTACTTAACAGGACAACCAAGCGCATTGATATGCCAAAAGTAAAATTTTGCTTCGAATTCTGCCATGAATTTTATCAGAAACGGCCTCTAATTACCAAAAAATGTTCACGTTAGTGAATAGTCCGTCACTTAGCAGACCCTCGTTTCGTCACTCTAAGCCCCTAACTTCCTGCGCCATTGACCTTATAATATAGTATTATAAAGGACAATGTCCTGCGCGCTCATCCCATTAAGCTCCACCCATGACATTTGTCATCTGTCATTTTTCGTCCACGTGCTCAACATCATTTTTAAGGCGTGGGACCTGTCATCTCTCAATTTTGACACATGGCATCTGTCAGTTGTTATTTTTTAGTCTCGTGAACAATTTTACGTTTAAGTTATGTGATCTGACTTTTTGCATATGGCATCTGTCTTTTCAAACACGTGGGCTCTTCTATTTTTTCGCATGCGTTAATCCAAAGGCCAGATAGATCATTACTATCATCATCATCACTCTCATTGAACATCTGCAATTTTCTGAGAGTCCTAATTTGAGGTAAATAATAGATCCTTTTCTGACGTGAGGGCCATCTTTAAATAAAGTAATAACTAAATATATTTTTTTAATTAATAATACTCATGGAGTCTTGTGGGGATCTATATTTTGCTCAAATTAGGACTTTGAAAAAATTGCAAATGTAACGAAAGTGATGATGATAATCGACTTAGCCTTCGGGTGATGTGATTGAAAAATTACAGGGAAAAGGTGTCAAATGTCGAAATAACAGATGTCATGTGTAAAAATGCGAGTAGTCCACGTATCCACTTGACAGATGTCACATGGACGAAAAACGACAGATGATAAAATGTACACTTATCAAAGTTGAAACAGTTATCAAAGTGAAACCCGTATATTCTGTAATAGCTAAAGGCTTGAAATTTTCAGGACATGTAGCCAGGGTAAAATGAGGATCCTGGACGAAACCTGAACCCCCATACCCCTCCTTTTCGGCCAGGAGAGGGGGAGAAGAAAAAACTAAAATAATTAATTTCGGAAGAACGGGAAGAGCTGGTGGGTGCACCTCATGGGGACCGGGGCTCTAATTTAAAGGGGGATTTAGGAAAAAACATTTTTTTTGCCGATATCTTTGCAACGGAGCCTCGGATCGAAAATCTGACAAGCGATGACCTCGTGACACGGGGTCATTAGTGGGTGGAGAATTATACCCCACCTCCCCGGATATCCAAAAGTTTTCGAAAAAATAGGAAACAATTTAAAAAAACGTAAAAAATTAATAAAAGTATAATAAAACGAAATAAGAAAAATATCATAAAAAAAACAAAAGATTTTTCGGAAAGTTAATGAAAGTATTATAAAACCAAATAAGAAGAAAATGATAATTAAAAAAGTTAATAAAAGTATTATAAAAAAATAATAAAAAAAGTTAGAGAAACCGGGGCTAAAGCTGAGAAAAAAAGCTTCAAACAAAAATAAAAACTAATTTCTAATATCTCTTTTAGAAGTTTCACTTCAGTTGTGTGCTTATAAAGGTGGCACAATTTTTTTTAATGATTTTCTGCATATGTCAATTTAATCTGAATATTCTCTTATTTCCCGATCTCGTACGGAAAATTGTCATGGAACTTGTTTATACCAGAAATATCGAGGTTTACGAATCTGATATTGATTTCTTGACAATGGCTATGCGTTCGCTGGCCTGTATGCTTAAAGTAGAATTTTCAAATTGAAAATGAAAAAATCGCCAATTCGTCATTTTCAATTAAATCGATGAGATTTTTGGATATGTTCTGCTCATATCCTCCTTCTTTAATGTACGAAAGTTTGGTTACTACAGATTTTTCGATTTTTCAGTAATAAAATATAAAGTGGTGGCATGTCGTGTTTAAACTCGAAATGGCGAAAAATTTTAACATTAATTTTTTTGGCCTTGGCCTTGCAATCTATGTTTTTACATTTTCCCTGAAAAGTGCATTTCCCGACATTTTCTAAACTGTACATATTTTATAAAATTAAAGAATTATAAGGATATTTTAGTGCAAATATTGAATGAAGCTAACACTGTCGATATGCTGCTTCTGGAAACAGTTAGATTTCAAGCTCATAAAGCTTACTTGATACTAAGTATTTACTTTCGTTTAAGTGTGTGCCTCGCTTTTCCCTTTCTGAAACGGCTTAGTCTTTTTCACTATCCAGGAACAGTGTGTTCTGCAATAACCTTTTGTTCTGCACTAACTTTCATTTAATTGGCCTGAACAATTCTTGGTGTACAGGGTTATTGATTATAAATGGACACATTCCTTTTTATTTTTTTATTTTTAAAGATTGGTGAATTATTTGTTTTCCTAAATTGTAGGGAATCGCCTGATGAGGGTGCTTCCTAGCGTTTTGTGTTGCCACATATTATGTATTTTATGCAATTTCTTAATTTTAATCTATGTTGAATGTTAAAAATACAGGTCCTAAGTTTTTTTGATGCTATGATTTTTTGATGGGTCTTTTTGTGTAACTTTATTGTTATGATATGGACTAAATAAAACTGTATCTATCTATCTATAGCTATTCAATCATACATATTATACTCTTTTCTCATTATCAATTAGATTATCGATCTCGATCAAAGATGACACATCACGAAGAAGCTTCCATAGTAAGAGCGGTGAACGTCTGTCTGTCTTTAATCAGATCCCCTGTATTAGCCTGCATATTGGTATAATTAGTTTCGTTTTTCTGCTAGGCAGAATGAATAGCCTCCCTCCTCGAGAAGTATGCGGCATTAGCAAAAATATGCAGAATAAAATTTCCTTTTAATTATGCACACGAAATACACCGGCACAGTCGAAATTCATGGAAAAGTGCCACCTAATACTAAAATTTTTCGTGAGTGGCGTTCACGTTTCGCCCTATAGTATCGGCCTTTCTTTTACCTGTCAATCATCCTGGCAGGGGCACCACACGGAGGAGGCACATGCATGACTCCGATCGGGCTGAAAGACATGGGTGACTTTTAGCATGGCTTTACGTCGACGACTTTTCCTCATAAGTTTTTCGCTAGCTTTAATTTCCAGCTTATAATTTGAATTTTTATAGGAAATTTAAAAACTGTCCGGGATTAAGGGAAATTTCGAATGTTCATTACAATATGTTAAGACATTACAACCAACGTAACTCGCGTTGTCATTTGGACTTTCAATTGCTGATTGATCAGGTTTATGGACATGATCTGCTGTCTGGAAGTTCCTTTTGCGGAAGAAACGAATTAAATATCTGATGGGACATGAGTCTCATATAGAAGTCCCATCCGCAAGACTATAAATAGTTAATAGTGACAAATTGTACCATTAACCATACTTTATTGGTACCTGGCTCCACTAAGGCATATGACAAGATGGTATGCTGATGGGGTCTGATGGGATAAGAGCAAGTGCATACAAACTAGTCAAACAGCGGCTATGGAAGCCATCTTCCCCTTGGATATCCAAGTGGGATAGAAGGCTCGGTCAACTTCCTGGAAAGAGGTAACCCTAGACGGCTCCAGAGTTATGAGAACCGTTACCGGACAAGACATATAATGTGCTTCGATGAACTTATGCTTGCTGGCATTTTTGTAGGTATGTATGTGTGGATGGGGGTGTGTTTTAAGCTTGCGTAGTTCGTTTCAAATTCAAATATATAAAAACCTGATATTTACGCCTCTTTAGATATTTCAGCGTGGCCTACGTAACGATAAATTAACACGGCAAGGGTCTTGCAAAAACTTATTTCCGAACTACGCTCAGGGTACAGTAACCGACTGTCGGATAGTAGTCAAAGGCATGTTGTTGACGAACACGCAACGCACCTGCATGTCGATGTTTCATTACTCTCCTCGTTTCTTTCTTTTATTTTTAATATTAATGAAAAATTGTTATAAAAAATAACAACCGGCATTGTTCCAGCTTTAAATTATTCAGCACTCCGGGCAAAAAGTTCAGTTTACGTGACGTGCGTACACATTACATAATGTTTTATGTTTCAGTTGAAAATAAAACATATTTATTTGAAAGGGATTTTTTTTTAATATGGGATGCATACGATCGTGATCTATTCGAATTGTGATGCATCAAATGAATTTATTCGTTTGATTTGTACAATTTTTAGGGAATCCCAAATCCCAGATAAGTTCGCAGCTTTTTTACAGGAAGATGGCAATGAACATGTAGAAAAGTCAATTATATATGCCAATAAACGTATGTTGGAATGCTTGGATCGCTTTTATGCCGAAATTGATAAGAGATTTGAAGCAATGGAATAATGGAAACAATACTCCACACTTTTAGTATCATCCAGTCTGATAGTTTGACGAACAAATCAAAAGCTGCACTTTTAAAATTGGTATTTATAGTTCTCTCGTGAATACCTCCAGATATACTTTTTATTTTTTCCTAAACTCAAAATTAAGGGTACTTTATATAAAGACAAAATTTTAAATTGCGCAGAGACGATTTTCCTCAAAATTGCTACCAAGTAAACAAACTATAACGCAAAGAAAATGTTTTGACCCTTTCCCTTTAATTTAAATTTTATACATATGATTATAAGACCAACAATATGGGCTTGTTTATTTTTATGAGAAAAGTCCCTAAAGAAAAGAATTAAAAATGTTGGCGTTTTATTAGTTCCATAACACCAAATATTTATGATTATTATAAAAGGTATTAACAAAAAAAAGTGTGAAAGTATGTACCGCCGCCGTACCGTAGTACCCTACAGTTTATTTTTGGATATTTGATGGACCTACGTTACTGTAAAACGGAAACCTAAGTCCTCAATAGGCAACTCCCATTATGCTGCATATAATTTGTTCTCATGCTTCGTCCTGTCTGTTTTATATTCAACGTTTTACCCTATCCCGATCGATATTATAAATACAACATATGTTCTGATAAAGTAAACATTTCCAGAGAAGCTAAGAAAATACTCGTCGAGTAAAATATAAACACATATTCTGACTACTATTTTTATACATATTTCTACTACATTGCAAAAACTATAATATTGTTATGTTTTTCCCGTGGGTTCTGAACCAAATTACAACTTTTACTATTTCAAACTAATACTATCTTTATTCTCTACCACTGTATACAATTAAACACACTAAACTACTCTTATAACTTTACAACTAATATCAAGCTTTTTACAATTCATCACTCAATGATTAACTAACTCAACACGCTTTCTGCCTGCTATTTATATACCATCTAAAGTCTATCACGAATACTCTGGAAGAAACGAGGGCACTCTATAAGATTCTCGACCAGGACATCGAGAGAATTCCATGGTTGCTAGTTGCTAGCCGTGACATTGCCTCCCTCTTAAACCTGATTGTCCCATTCAGCTACTTCATGTCCTTGAAGTCCTTGAAAAATTTCTGTTTCCGCCAAAAGATCTAGAATTATTTTGGGCATTATTTTTAGGCTTGTACAGAGCAACATAAAGACCATCTGGCCAAAAGCTTTTTGACAAGTATCTCTCTTTCAGATCATCCGGGACACCAAGCTTCAAAGCTGCACTTTGAGGATTTTCAAATTTAAATGGAAGCTTCTGACACTGATACACATTTTCATGCCCTTGGTCCAGGACTCCCAGGATATCCTCCGAGGTGGTGCTGACATCTAGATTGGAAATATAGATCCAGCAAAGTCTCTGAATTCTGCCACCGATGTTCCTGTTGACAATTTTAAGAGACGGTCTTTCCGGTCCCGTACAGATACCCCCAGTAGACATCATGCCATCGCTCGCCACCAACAAAGAACCTGTCTTATCCAATGGGTTTCGCGTCTTTGAATTGACTACCTCTTTGGAACTAACACTTGGACATTGTTGCATACCCTTAGACTGATGTGCATCCAGCATGATACCCACCAGTTCCTTATTGGTATCATTAGTCGCTTCAACCACTGCATTAAGCCTGTTTGAGATCTGCTCATTCTGAAACTCCAAATGTTCCTGAAAAACCTTCCCGACATCTTCTTCGATTAACGAATTAGAAGTTTTAGCTCTTGAATCCTTAGACTTTAGAGTTTGTTTAATGTCGATAGTCTCCTTTTCTATTAGAAGTAAATTGTCTGATTTATTTCAATTATTAGATTTAGTTTTGATGGAGGATTCCACTTTTAAAACCTGATTTTTCAATGAAGAAACAGTCTCTCTCAAAGACTTCTTTAAGGAATGCTGGAAGATTCTTTATATCAGACACGCATTCTGGACATACATGCATCATTGTTCTAATAGAACTCGGAATAACTCTTATTTCCTGAGCTTGCGTCTTGTTACAATTCTGGCATATAGTTCGGTTACATAAATCGCACGGGTATCCAAAAACATTCGAACCCGACTTATCTTCCTTAAAAATGCAAGCTTGATCGCACATTTGCTTGCCATATTGTCGGAAAAATATTCTCTCACCAAATCCAAGGATTTATTTTATTTTTAATTTTGATGAATATTTAGGTTATTTGGCAATTTGGAGTTAGGCAATTTTTGGGTTATATTTTCTAAGATTTCAGATTGTTTTTCACTGAAAACACATGTCACAGAGTAATACTCAATGTTCAATTTAGTAGGTGCGATTGGAAAATGTTTAAAAAGTCCAAAGACCAGAAAATGCACGATGTTTTAAGATTTTCTGGACGATGCTCAGAACACAACCGCACACGACACCAATTGTAAAGGTAATGTCTTCATTCGATCATTGGCTTTCTCCCCGTCTTCTCTGACTAATTCATGGATGTATAGTAACTTTTCTTTAAGGGAGTCCGCGTAGTTTTGAATTTCCATATCCTGGTTGTTTTTTATTCCGGATAATACGTCACATGGTAAACGGAGTTTTTTCCAAATCAAACCATGTCTGGTGTTAGTCCTGGTATTAGTCCTGTCGTACTATGGACTGCTGATCTATACGCCATCAAAAATAGTGCTATGGGTTGATCTCAATCTTTCTGATGTTCATCTACGACCTTTGACAAATGTTCTTCAATGGTCTTGTTAAACCTCTCAATCATAACGTCTGATTGTGGATGTAAGGCTGTAGTTTGTGTTTTATGGATGTTGAGTAAATCACAGACTTTCCTGAAAACCTTAATCTGAATGCCGCTCTAACGGAATCCGCAATCTGTTGAATAGGTTATTCACGCAGACCTCTGCTATGGTAACACCTTCTTGATTGCGGATCGCAAATACTTCAGGCCATTTACTGAAGTAGTCAATTACCACTAAAATGTACTTCTTACCATTATTTGTTTCTGGAAAAGGGCCTGCTACGTCAATGGCGATACGTTCAAACGGTAGACCTACATTATACTGTTTCATTTTTCCCCCAAATCTTGTTTTGGGTCCATGGCTTGCGACACAGGTTGAGCACTGCCAGCACCAGGATTTCACATCCTGATAGTAGTTTACCCAGTGAAATCTGTCGCGAATCTTGTCAATTGTTCTGTTCACTCCGAGATAAGCACCTGACTTCCCATTATGAACTTCTTCCAAAACTTCCGATATCTTCCTCATGGTACCACTAACTGTGTCTTCACTACTTTTTCATCGCCGCTTTCCCAGGCTCGTTTAAGAAGTCCAGTTTCCACTACCAGGGAGTCCCACTAAGCTAAGCCCACAGAGTTTTAAAGGTAAATCCTTAAATTGAAATCTCTCTCTAGCTTGGTCTCGGTTGATGTTCTTCTTTAGCTTTTAGCAATAGTGCTTTTTCACTATCCTTAAGCTGATCCTATTTAAGTTGCTCTGTGGTTCACTGCTGATCAACCTCAAACTTCACTTGCCTAATAGGAGTAATTCCTTCTTGTTGATCTATTCTTTGGCAATGCTTACAATTATCCTCGCATACTCGCTTGGTCTTCTAGATAAAGCATCTGCATTATTATACAATCTCTCTGCCCTGTGCTTAACCTTAAAGTTATATTGTTGTAACTTTTCAAGCCACCTGGCTACCTGTCCTTCAGGCTGTTTCATATCCAAGAGCCATTTAAGTGCTGCATGATCAGTCCTGATTAGAAATTCTTGTCCATAGAGGTATTGATGGAAATGCTCAACATAACATACTATTGCCCGAAACTCTTTTCGGGTTACACAGTAGTTACGTTCAGGTTTCGAAAGTGTTCGACTGTAGTATTCGATAACTCGTTCTTCTCCTGCTTGTAATTGCGATAAAACCGCTCCGGTTGTTGCTTGTATCTGTGTTCAATTATTTACCCTTTTGTTCCGTATTTCCCAATATTGAACTAGAACATGGAGCTGCTTTTAATTTCCTGGACGCAAAATCACAGTTATGATCCCAGTTATAATTTGCCCGTTCTTCAGTGAGCTTATGTAGAGGTGCATCTATATTTGCAAATCCTTCGACAAATCTGCTATAATTAGTACATAATCCAAGAAAGCTCCGCAGTTCGTGTTTGTCAAAGATACGACATACCCGAGAAATTCAAGTTTTTGTTACAAAAGAAAGCATTTATTTTGATTCAGTAAGAGCTGAGCATTCTTGATCCGAGTAAAAACTTCATGCAGGTTTTGTAGGTGCTCTTCAAAAGTGTCTCCCATTACCATTATATATCATAGATCAGGCATGTCCTCCAAGTGAGACCTCGTAGAACAACTTCCATAAGACGCTCAAAAGTAGCGAGGGCATTACATAGTCCGAAGGGCATAACTTTAAACTGATATAAACCACTTCCGGTGGAAAAGGCAGTATTTTCCTTATATTGTTCGTCAATGCCTACTTGCCAGTAGCCGCTCTTTAAATCGAGTGTTAAAAACCAATAAGAACCTGCTAGTATTGTCAACGTGTCATCAATTCTGGGAAGCGGATGGCTGTCCTTCTTGGTGACGTCATTGAGCCTTCTATAACCCACGCAGAATCTGGTAATCCCATCCTTCTTGGTTGCTAAGACAACAGAAGACGACCATGGGCTTGATGACTCTTCAATAATTTCGTCGTCAAGCATTTTGTTCACTAATGTGGTAACCTCTTGCTGCTTCGTCACTGGTAACCTCCGAGGATGTTACCGTATGGGGTGAGCACTTCCAGTGTCGATTTTATGTTTTATAATGTTCGTTCTCCCAGTATTGCCAGTTTTCCTTTCAAAGGATGTGCTCTGCTCTTTGATAAATTGTGTAGCTTTCTTCAGTTCTTCGGAAGACAGATGGTGCCACGACTTCTGGAAATGTTTTCGGGTTTCCTTAGAGGATGTTGAGGGTGTTACTTCTGACCGCGTTTCGCAACTGGTTACCCACTGCACTGGCTCGCAAGTGACTATTACATACATACATACTCTGTCTAATACTTGCAGTATTTACATACCTTGTAAATTTTTCAAAATAATTGCATATTTTCCATCAGATCCATCATTAGGATCATGGATAACATAAATTTACTTTATGAAATATTCAGTAATACGTAGGTCAATATTTGCAGTATTTCTACTTAGGAATAAGCAAATTTTTCAAGACAGTTATACACATTTTCCATTCCTCATCATTTGGATCGTGGTTAAATAAGATTTAATTCTTTTGCGCCTGTTGCTCAGACATCAGCATATTCAGAAATATACAAATTTATGGGGAACGATAGAAGCGTTATTTTGTAACAGAAGAAAAAAACAGGTAATTAAAACTCTAAGATTTCAATATAAAAGAAAGCAATTCTTATTTCTTGTTTATATTTGTACAGGCACGAGAAATCATCAGAGACATTTCAAGTTTTCTCATTTACGCGGCATTAATTTTAAAAATGTTAATTTGCTTCCAACTTTTAAAAGCCATTTTATTTATTTAGTTCAGTCCCGTTTCGGAATGACAAAAACGTTTAAAGTGCTTTTCAGTAGTTGGTTGTGTACGTTTTTTTTTTATTAGTAAATAGTCATGCTGTCTCGCTCTGTCATCAACGGCTTTTTAGCGCAAAAAGTCATATTCATTGAGTTGAAAAAGTCGTGTATTTTGGGATGAGTGAGTATCGGCAAAAAATGCTCAAGAAAATAAAATAAGCTCACTAGCAATAAAATTATAAGAGATGTTATTTCAGTATACTGATTTCCATCTTATTGCATTACCCCAACATGGTTTCTATGGAGGAGGAAAACGTAATATAGCAGAATATATTACAGCCTGGATCTTGATTAAAAATAAAGCTTCACCTTGTCGCTCCCAATGCGGGCCTAAATTTCGGTTCTTATTTAGTTCTCTCTCTCCAGATCTCTGTACGCGTCGCCACAATCAAGTTTCCGGCTTGTACAAAAGTTTTATCCCGCATAACTGTCTGAAATTCCGTTGTGTATTGGTTAATCTAAAACGAGATCTAAACTTTACCGAATTCCCACACGACACTCCAACTTAAGGCCGACTTTCTTAAAGATTGTTTCACGAAATTATCCGGTTCCTATTTTTTGTTTCGTAGTTTCGTCTCCTGATTATATACTTATAAGCCTACAAAGTTATAATAAATCAGTATATTTTAAAAACTTTTAACTCCATAACACCCTCCAAAAGGTTTCCGTAAAGTAAAGAAAATAAACTATTATTATATACCTACAATTTCTTTCAAAGTTACTGGAACTTCCCAATAAGTCTGACCTCCTTTCTGTTGAAATGTATGTGTGTGCACTCGACGCGACGTGCA